>NDXB01016826.1:42851-54950 GCA_002631895.1 Agapornis roseicollis
TTTTTTTTTTTTTTCCTTCACACAATAGATTTCAAATTGATATTGCAATCTTGCCTCCCCCATCCTTCTACTCCCCCTCTCAAAGGTAATTGAGATGAGAGGTTTTATTTGCCCTCCTAGCATCCCCATGTCCCCTGTCATGCTTTCTGAAGAGGGTTTCCACAGCTGGGTCCTGGGCAGGAACACACTTGGGGGCAGCCCTATCCAAGGACCTCTGGTGGGATCAAGAATTCGTTTCCTTCCTGGGGGGTCCTCAGATGGAGCCTGAATGCCTTTTGCAAAGCACCTGCAGCTCCCCCAGCCCTGGGCTGTGTCCCCAGTCCATGGCTCAGTTCTCCCTCCAGCCCAGCTGATGAGAGAGTCTATTTTTCATCAGGCATTTCCTGCTAATCAGATCATTAGTCCTTGTGCTGATTAACCAGCTAGTTCTCAATTTAATTAAAACATAGGCTTTTTTGAACAGCCAGAGGTTTCAATCATTTTACTTGTATCATTCCAGATCTGACTGGCATTAGCCACAAGTATCTGGGGGAAACTGAAGCAATTAACCCTTTCCACTGCTGAGGGAGGCTTTGGATTGTTGTAACACTGCTTTGCATCAGAGCCTGAAGATCTTGAAACACATTTATCTTGACTTTCACAGGCTTGCTCTGTTTTATTCAAATACAGTGCAAAAAATATGCCACCAAGGAAGCCTAGCACAAAACCAGCATCAGTATGCAGAGAAAGCAGCATAGAGCCAGATCCTGATCACAGAGCAAAGCAGACTGTGTAGATTAGGTTAGGTTTCTCTGCCTGAGCAAGATCCACTTGGTCCTGCCAGCGGTGTTGTCAGTGCTCATGTGTGCAGCCTACAAGCAAGCACCAGAGCAGGTTTGTGTCCTGCTGCAGCCTGGAATAGGCTTTGCAGGTCACACCGTGTTTTTAAGCTGTTGGGAGGTGGGAGACCACAGCAGCCAAGCAGTTTACAGCAGGGAGAGATGGGATCTGTCACAATTAACCCCGAGCAGCACGTGTACAATGACAGAAGCATTCCCAAGTTTGTTTTGCAGTGAAAACAGCAAGTGTTTGTATCAGCTGGGGGTGCCTGCTTATACCCAGCTGTGCTCATGAAAAGGAGGATGGAGAAGGAGGATGCTGAGCATGGGTTGGCTGGCAGCACCATGACGCTCTAGCCCAGCTCTGCTGAAGCCGTAGAGCATTGGCCCTACATGCTGCAAAGAAATGTGGGACAGGGTTTTTTTTTCAGTAAGGCTTTGGTATCTCATTACCAACCTCAAAAATATTTGGCTATAACTCGCTTTTGAGGTTTGGCCTATGTCCAGGGACTCCAGCAAGAGAAAAGTCAAAGCTAAATAAACAAGTTCAAGTTCAAACCTCTCCAGCCTTGGCAGTGGGACATTCTCTTGCCACCACCGCCCAGGATGCCTGGGGTGCTGGGAGAGCCCTTCTGCAGAGAAACCACTGCACCAAAGAGTTTGGAAGGTATTTTCCATAGGCAGCTAATGGCCCATCTTTCATCTTGCAAAAAGCACAAGCTAATAATTTGCTCTGCATTTCCCTGTGATGGCAAGTTGCACGCCTGAGGAGTTACTTCTCTCCTCCCCACCTGACCATGTTTCCCACGGCCCATGGGAGCACAGCACACTCCCTGATGCATGTTTTATTTCCCTGCTAGCCTGGAGTAAATGGGCAATTCGCAAAACATCTTCTGCTTTGCTTCTGCTTTGTTTCCTGTTGGAGAGTCACAGCAGTCTGTGCTCAGAGGCAGCTGCAGCCCTGCCCTGCTCCCCTCTACCCTTGCAGAGATATCAGATAAACCCTCAATCACTCCCACAGCCCTGAGCCTGGGCAAACCTTTCTTACACATCAACAGCATAAAGGCCTTTGCTCTCTGCTGTGCATGCTGCAGTGAGGGTGAGGCCTCACCCTGCACCTTCTTCACCCAGCATTGTGGTGGTTACAAGCAGACCCTGCAGAGTTTAGGGAGTTGTACAGCCTGCTGCTTTCAGATATTGCTTCCACCAGGAATGGTTTCCTATCGGTCTTCCCAAGCACACTCACATACTGGAGAAGATCTGCCTAAAACTTCTCAGATGGGATCATGTTTGGTCCCAGTGGGAATATCCATGTGGCAGTGGTGGTCAGTGCCTCTTACCTGGCGCTGGGGATGGCTGGCATTGGAGGTGGCACACCCCCAGCTCTCTGCTCACATTTTGGCCATCCACTGGGCGCTCTACCAGGATTGTCAGGATGGTTCAAGTCTGCAACTTATGTTTTCCATCAGTAAAATTTCCTCACCTTTTGCACGAACACAAACCACGCCATAGTGTGTATGCGTATTTGTGTGTGCAGCAGCAGAGTGTGCTCATATAGTCACACACCACTGCTGTTGCCTCTGAAGCAATGCCGACTCCATAACTGGTGTTATGGAGAGGAACTTGCCAACCATTGCATTTCTTTCTGCATGGAGACATGATGCTGCTGCCTGGCTTTTGGGATGATCCCCCAAACTGGTGCCTAGGACCTGCTGCTGGAGAGGCTACCTCACATAAGCTGTGCATGGATATTCTCACACCAGCAGGCAAGCAAGCTGCTTTGAAGGGAGACATCTATGAGGGAGACATTGGCTCTCTGTGCTGGTAGTACTTTTTTCTGCTTGAATTGCTGTAACATCAACCAAATAAGGAGGTATTGCAAGTGATCATAAAAGCAAGGGAACTCCTAGGGTTCAACATGCCAAAAATATCAACCTACTCTGCAAAAATACAAAAACCACTGTCAATTCTTTCCTGCAGCCCAACATTTAAATTAGGTAACTAACCTGACCTGTAGCTGTTTCTCCAAGAGACCAGCTGAGACATGACAAATGAGCCTTTCAACATACCAGGGCTGATTACTAAAAGTGCTATGGGAATAGCTCAGAGTCTCACAGTTACATTATGAAAAACCCCAAGATGCCACTTTAGGCAGAACACACACTGTTGGGAAGTCCTTGGGTCCCGTCTGCTTGGCTCCAGAGGAGCTCTGCAGGGAGCCCTCGGCACAACAAGGATGGGTGATACTCAGGGTGATTTTAAGGAAAACACTCATTCTTAGGAAAAGGATTTCAGACTCTTTTTTGTTTGAAGGATGGTGTTCAGGGCTTTTGGGGTGGGTCTTTGTTGGTCATCAAGATGGACATGACATGCATTGCTGGCTCCTGGGGTGGATGAAAGCAAATTTGCCCTCTGCAGGTCCAGGAGTTGCTGCACCCAGGAGCCAAACCTCCCCAGCCCCTGAAGTCATGCTGTCAGTAGTGCTGCCAATAAAAGCGACTTTCCAGGCAAGCAAAAAGAAATGATTTCATCGCCATCATGCTGGATTTATAGCATGATGACAGACCTCAGAGCAAGGCAGCTCCTGCTCCCCCTTGACGCTGCTGAGTCAGTCATGGGAAATGTTGGGGTCAGCACTCACTGGGGAGGGGCAGATGTAATTCTTATTTGAACTATCCATTATTTGCATTAAGGCCTTAAAACTTGTATGTGTGCCCCAAAGCCTGAGCTGTGAAGCAGCCAAGACCCAGTCAAGGAGGTAATTGTGGGGTCTTGCTGGGGTAGAAAGATTTAAACTTGCTCTTCAACCTGAATGCGACAACTTGCAGCATACACATTCCCCATTAAAACAAAGGCACTAGCAACACAATTTAGTTGGGACTCTGTGGGTGAGCATAGCTGTGGTCAGGACTGGGGGAGACTTTGCGGCACTCATGGCAAGAGGAGTTAAGAGATTTTCACCTAGTGCTTGCTCACACCTATGAACAACTCAGATATTTGGGGCTTGAATCACTTGATTTCACATGTGCCTGCTCAACTTTCCTACCTGCTCTGCTCCCTTGAGGGTACCTGCCTGCACCTGTGCAAAACATGCCATCACCTGCATGGTCCCATCCACAGCCATATCCTTCACCTACATTTTGTCTGAGTGGGAAAAGTCTGAGCCAGCCTCCGGGTATTCCACATCAACATCTCCCATCCTGCTTGAGGGTGCAGGTCCAGACAAGGCAGTGGTCCCAGTGCTGTGTTTTTCCAGGAGGAATTTTTCCCAGCAGAATTGTGCAGGCTCAGCTAACAACTTCTATTCCTCTCCCATCTGTTCAAACCATTTCAATCCTTGAGTTTCAACATACAATTTCACAAGATGTGGCTTTGTTTCAAAGGGCAACCAAACTGCAAATCAGCTCCTTCAAATGCTCGGTCCTTCGCTCTACATTAAGCAATTAAACTGAGCAATAAATATCGCTTTGTTGTGAACAAGCCTCCATTTCCTTTCCTATTTTAATAACAATAATGGTCAAACTTCTGCTTAAGAAGTAGTTTCTGGTTCTATTGTGAAACATGCCAACCTATTCAAAGAGACACAAGATTTGTACAGGGAGGTAATAGCTTTTATTAAGCCAAATTATATAATTAGTAAAAAGCCAGTCAAGCTTTGAGGCACAGAAGTCCTTCTTCAGGAGGGGAGACACAATGGCTCCTGGCAGCTGCAAAACAGATGAATGCTGGGTGTTGCTCAAGACCTGGTCTCTTTGATCACTGCTGCTCTGCCTGGGGCATGGCATCTGCACAGGAACAGGCGCTGGCTCCCTTGCCTGGGCTATGTTTGAGGAGGACAGCTCTGGTTTGGGTAATGTGCATCCCCAGGTTACATTGAACACTGTCCCAGGGTTAACTGTATTTTTATTTGCAAGTTTGAGTTTATTTCACAGCTTTTAGGAGTACTTCTTGACCTACAGCAACCCACTCTCACTTAGCATTGGGGCCATATGAACAAAAGCCTGTGTTAAATACACACTAGCCCCAAATGGCCTGTGTCTCCGGTTGTATACAGAGTGCCCACAGGCTTTGTGAAATGTAATTTTCTGAACATCGGATATGGGCACATGGGATTCCCACAGCTTCTCCTGACACAGCCTTTGCTTCATCTTCCAGACTGGAAAGCTCTCGGGACAGGGACCATGGTTTTAATTATGCACAGCTCCCAGCTGAGCAAAACCATCAGTCCCTATTAAGTGAATAAATAATTACTTCAGCACAACTCATTCCTGGCTCAAACCCATTGCTGAAGTGTTCATAGGTCATGACATATTTATAAGCATAACTTACATAAGATATGTGCATTGGACAGCCCTTCAGCAAAGATGTCAACTTAGCCTCCAAATCCTGTGATATGTTTTGGTGGCACATGCTTCAATTTGTTAGTGACACACAACCACCATCATCCACCACTGCAGAGGCACAGGACCATGCCACTGAACCCCAGATGAAGGTGTTCCAATATGTTCTTCAAAGACTGGGAGGAGAGCCAGGTGAAGCTTCTGACATCTCACAGCACAGCTGGCCTGGGACAGTTCTCAGCAAAAATTAAATGCAGGATCAACCCCTCTTCATCTAGGTATCAGATCCCACAAGAATATATGGTTCTAGACTACTCCTAGAACCTAAACCCTGCAGGATTAACACCTAAACTGGCCAGGCACTGGGGAGGTCTCCATGCCTATGCCTCTTCACAGCTCTGTTAACACACATAAGAGACTTCTAAAGTTGAATTACCAGCAAATGCTGATTGGGGTGTGTCTGCCACATCCCCTTTTTATGCAAGTCATTAATTTCCAGAAGAGTAAGAGCTAAATGGGAAGATGATAATTAGAGGTGGAAAAAACCCACAAGTCTCAGTAGAAAACCATAGCTGACAGGGTGGAATGCAGGATTCCCGCTTGTTTTTACTTTATGCATGCAAGCTCCTGAACTATGTTTGTGATCAAACCTTGGAGTAATAAATAGACAAACCACCCCACTCCCATGAGGAGTCATGCCCTATGGGGCTAAAGGTTTTTACCTCTCACATTCAGCTCTAGAGAGCAACTGACACTTTTGGCACACAGCCACTGTGGTGCTGTTGGATGCTCATTCTGGCTGGGTCCCAGATCCTCATCTCCCATGACCATGTCTCCTGCCACAGGTCAGCCTCTGTGTGCAGGCAATAGCTTTCCATCAGGTAAAATTGCTGCCAGCCCTCTCCTCCAACATGATGTTCCCTATTTTATATCCCCTGAAGCTTTGGAGCAGCTCTTCCAGATCACTGCTAACCAAAGTCTCCATGCCCAGACACACTGGTCATCACTCCAGGTGCGTAACCAGATTGGTGACCACAAACTTTATAGACTATACCAGTTTATGGATATTTTATCTACGAGGTTACACAGAAGATCCACTTTATGCCCTCCAACACCACCAAATGCTACATGCTGTGTATTGGGCACAGGGTTGTTCAAAGGGAGAGGGCTAAAAATCACAAATGGTACAAACATTCACTGCACAGACTTGAGAGAAGTCTCAGGACCCACATAGTTAGGAATCTTTTTGGGTAAAAAGGCAGAGATTATTGCAGGAAATCTGAGAACAATGCTTGACTATTTAAGGACAACAGTGTTTCCTTTCTGAACATCAGCATTAATTATTTGTTTTGGAGTCCAGCCAGATACCATTTGATGTCTGCTGCTCTGTTAAGGTGGAAAAGTATTGGCAAGAGCTTTCTCAGTGTTACGAAAACATAATTGGCCTATATCTCTATTCATGTGCAATAATGCCCTGTAAACAAACCATCCACAATTGCCACAAGATGTTATGGATACCAGAAACAAAGGAATTCAAAAAGCTACAGATCTCTTGAAAAAACACCCACTGGGTACAATTAAAATCAAATGCCACAGATCACTGGCAGCTGGGAAGGTACTGTCTGACCACTTTTGCTTTGTCCTAATACTCTTTTCAAGCCAACTAGCAGTGGCTACTGAGAAAGAGACAGGACATAAATGAGCTTTTGCAATAGTGTGATGTCTTTATGCTCAGATATGGAAAAGGTGCCTTTTCTAGCCCTGCTCTTTCCTGAACAGAGCTGCAATCAGCCTCCACACCAGCCTGACCACTGATTTCTGATTTTCTCTACCACATTGTCAGATTTCAAAGCAACAGCCAGAGCTAACCACGAACTGCTTCAAAGGCTTCACTACCATCTATTCTACAAGGAATGTTTAAGCCTAAAGATGGGAACAGGAATGTCATTCCTGTGTTCATGAGTTAATACTGCTCCTCCCTCATTTCTGAGAGCATCTGCAAGTCCCCACAGACTAAGCAATGAGAAATAATTTCATACCAGCAGCACAATATTTCTTATGCTTTACCTCCAACCTCACCCAGTACATAAAATATTTCCACCACCCCATTATAAACCAGATCAAAAAGCTCAAGATGCAGGTGACAAGTCACAGACTAATCACTAGCATTGGGTTGCACAGACCTCAGTAATTCACAGGAAAGGACAAGGCAAACTCCCTTTGCATAGACAGTTGAAGATTATTTCCAAATATTAACCACAGCAGCAGAAATCACAACTGCTTTGCCAATCACATGCAACACAAAAAAGTCCAAGCTTTTCTCTGCAAATAAAGTTCCAGTATAATAAACAATTTAACCCTTTCTATTAACCAGAAGTCAAGAAGCCATAACAAGTAGGCTAGAAAAGGGGAAAGAAACAGATTAAGCCAAAATAGCAATAGCACATTTGGACAGCACTGCAGAAACAACAAAAAATTGGCTGGATTTCAGTGTCTGGTTTCATTACAGCTCTAGGGCAGGTCCTACAATACAGTCCTTACATGATACAATCTTCACATAAGAACTAGATTCTGTCCGCTCATCCCATCTGCTTTACTTTCAGCAAACAGCAGTAGCAGGGGCAATTTGTGGACCAGATAAAGTGGTCTTGGTGCTTATTCCATTAGAGGCAAGGCAATTTTCTCCATTTATTTTAATTAAAAAAACCCAAATCCCTGCCTCAAACCAAGCACTCATGCCCATGTGCTAAATAGCCCTGCAACTACATCTATCCCTTATGTCATCAGCAATGGCACAGCTTGCTTAAGGCCCTCAGTAACAAAGTGCAAAAAAGGAATTAAAAATACAGGTCACTTCCCTGACTGACAGAGGATTTATTTTAGTGAAAGTGAGGGGAAAAGGGCATGTTTTGTTCTTCTGCCCGAATAATGCAAAGACTCAACAGGCCAGCCTGCAGCACTGGCCATAACTGCTTCCTCCAGACAGCTCTCATAACCCCCAGTTTGGGGAACTTGCCAGTTTCGTCCTCATTTTCAGCTTGCCTGATCTGGGAACAGGTATCCCACAGCTTGTACTGCTCTGATCTCGATTTATGAGGACTCAAGATCCCGGATTAAAAAGTCAGAAGTCCTGAAACAATACTAGCACTTCTTTTCATCAAACTTTCTTAGTCACCCATTAGGGACTGCAAACTGTTAATGAGCCTCCTGCTGCTTTTCCATGCAGCCTTGTGGTCAGAGCCCTTAAATTCAGTTTGAGTGTGCAATCTCACTGGGTTTCTTTACTTATTTATCACCTAATTTCTGGTCTTCTGAGGCACATTTTTGTTCTGAAGACAAGACACAGTTTGATAAATTAACCTCACTGAGGAAACAGTTACATTGAAAATTACATTCTTCCTCATAGCCATAGTCTTTAAAAGTTTACTTGTACCTGTCTGTGCAAAGAACATGAGCCTCTGCAGGCCGTTATCCCTCTGGTGCTATCCTCCATTTCACCTTCACATTGGATAGCTCTTCATCCAAGGATGCAGGAAAATAAAGGCGTCTATGGCACCAACACTCAACTTGCTTGAAGCTAAACTTCAACACAAGACACTTTCCTTGTGTTACTCAACATGCCCTCCCTGAGGGTAATTGGTGCTCTCACACAGACCCGTCCCTTCCCCACAGCCCTCCTCTCTAGACAGGCTTGCTGCTGATGGAGCTACTGAAACCCCCCTAGGATGCATTGGGAGCTAGGAGCCCTGGCACTACAGCCTGTGTCAGACCCAACCAGCTAACAACACTCACCTAGCCCTTGTGCATCCTTACTTTAGAAAGACAAGAAAGTGGGCATACAGAGTACACTAATGCCCCTAAAAGCAAAATCTGGTAGCAGTTCCTTAAGTAAAAGCTCAAAGAGCCCTAACTCAAATAGAACACAAAAAAAGAAAAAGCAGAGAATACCTCCACAAGTGACCCTCAGCCCCTTTATAGGAGAAGTCTGAGCTGCCCTAATTCTCTCCAGCTGAGCTGGAGGCTGCGAATCATCTGCACCTGGAAAACAGAGCCTTCTGCATGTTACTGCTTAGGAGGAGACTGTGGGCTTCAGGTGATGGTGAAACTTGAGGGGAACCATTGTGTGTCTGGTGTCTGCAGCTCTGCTGAATTACAAAGTGCAAGATGGAATTGTGTTTTTTGTTCTATTCCTATTGTTTTAGGGAGCTGCAGTTGCATTCCTGGGGCAGAGTCCGCTTCTCAGATTGGCTAGCTGTAGGTTAAGCTTTCAATTGGTTTATGCCTTGTTTTCCTAGGGTGGTTAGGTAGCTAACACAGAAAAGAGAAAAAGGATTTAAACAATATATATTATCTTGTTTCAAGACCTTTCCAAGAATTTAGCTCAGAGACTAAGGGAAGGCCCCTCTTCCATGTAGGAAAAGCACAAAGCAGCAAGTAAAGTGCAGTTGTACTCATTGGGAGTTGAGGTCTGGGGTTTTGGATGTGTTTTTGAAATATTTTGTGGGAATTTTAGATGTTATTATACACTGAGTAACTCGTAGGCTTGTGTGTGTCCCCACAACAGCCCTAAGAAATAAGGAAATACTTATTAACTCAGAGAACTGAAGCACAGAGAAAGACGTGTGAGGGCTTCTTAATGGGAAATA
This sequence comes from Agapornis roseicollis, assembly GCA_002631895.1. NCBI lineage: Eukaryota > Metazoa > Chordata > Aves > Psittaciformes > Psittacidae > Agapornis > Agapornis roseicollis. The sequence continues at coordinate 52,656 of NDXB01016826.1, forward strand.
CAGAGCAGCAACCTGCCCACACTGGAGCAACCTTCAGGAAAGCCATAAACGACTGCTGTCCCCCAGGTGCCCCTGCAGCTGCCTGATGTTGGCTAAAATGCCACTCTTTTCCCAGTAACTGAGGTTCTCTAGCATTGGCTCGAACTACAGCTTTAAACTACAGTTTTAAGCTTCAGAGCTGTCCTATGAAAGGCTGAGTCTCTCTGATAGGGTGCACCAGGCCTTCTATTTCACCCACTTTCATGTGGGACAGCCTGCTGACTATAGAAATGCTGGTTTCACAGATACCTTTTGCCTAAATGTCAAACAGCTTTGGGGTATCCTGCCTTGTTGGGTCATTGTCCTCTGCTTGGGTAAGATGCTTAGAACTCTGTTCGGGAACATTAAAGCAAAACCAAACCTAAATGCAGTAGATGTCTCATGAGAAATACCATGACACAAGTTGTAATCATCCAGTTTCTGCTGCGCTGTGCTATCAGACATGAGAATAAACAGCAGAGAAAAACACTCCTGTGGCACAGCAGTTGTTGGCTTCCATATATAGCCTCATGGCAGCCCAGCCATCCCAAGTGCTTAAGCCTGCTCTAAGATGTCTGTATTCCCCTGGCACCCAGCTCTTTGCAGGAACTGAGCACCCTCATGAATGAGATCACTGCTGGCATTACCCCACAGCACTGCAAACAGATTGAGGTGGATCATCCTTACCTGGTGGTGATGTATACAAAGCCTGTGTGACGACTGAACCAAACCCTCATCTACATCAAATTTAAGAAATGGGAGATCGTGACAATGTGTCATCTTACCTTTTGTAGACCTGTGTGATATAATTATCACTGCCAAAGATCCTGCTTACTTAGTGGCTCAGTAATAGATGAGGTGCAACAGATCTTGGAGCAAATGATTATATTTAAAGTGGGAAGTTAGAAAGTGGAAGGAAGGAGATGGAAAAAAGCCAGGATCCTATCACATGTCTCCTCTTAGCTTTTGACTTGGCTCCTCTAAATGTTTCCAAAACAGCAGGAGTACAACTTGGCTGTAAATCTGTATTACGTAATGGCAATTTCTTTGTTTCCTCTCACTTTAAGGTTTAGCAACAGGAGGAAAAAACCCTCATATATAGCAACGTGGGGGGAGGGTAGTTAGGATGATGCTGAATCCCTTTGAGCTATTAATGGAGAATTGCATAACTGCTGCCATGGGGTTGCTAGGTTTTACCACGTCCCTGCACTGTGTTAAATATTCACAGTACTTGTACTTTTAGCGGTATTGCTGCTGCTGCTGCCGAGCCTGAATGTGTCCCTGCCAATCCCAGCCGCTGGCCGGGTTTCCATGGAGCCGATGGCACCCCTTCTCTTCATTCACAATGAAATCCTCCCAGTGCTTGGCTAAATCTAATGCTGAAAATGAGGCGTGTACAAACGAAGTAAAGCAGTTTATCAGCATTTGCTCCATGTCTTGTGGACGTGCTTGCTTCGTCTTAAAAAAAGCAAGGTTGAGAAATGAAACCTATTTTGCCTTGCCTGGCAGATCTGCAGATCTGCATGGTGCTTTTGACCCTCATGTCACCTGCTCTGAAGTTGCTACCTGTGTGGCTGGACTACTTTCAATACTTAGAGAAGGCTAATAAGAAAGATGGGGACAGACTTCTTAGCAGGGCCTGTTGCGGTAGGATGAGGGGTAATGATTTTAAACTAAATGAGGGGAGATTTAGATTAGATTCTTCCTTATGGAAGAAATGTTTTTGCAGCAAAGGTGAAAAACTGTCACAGGTTGTCCAGAGAGGTGGAAGATGTCCTGTTATCCCTGGAATCATTCAAGGTCAGGCTGAAGGAGGCTCGTCCATGTTCATTCCAGGGGGGTTGGACTAGGTGACCTTTAAATATCCCTCCCAACCCAAACCCGTGATTCCGTGTTCCTTCTTTTCATCTACGTTAATCTATTTCCTGGCTTACATCACACTGTAAAATCTTATGGAATAGATATGAAAAAATAAACACAGTATCTCCTAAACTGTGGGTTTGCCTTCTTTTCCCCCAGTAACACAACTCTTACCAAAATCTTTCAAATTTACATTTAAAGCATCTTAATGGAGTTAATGATGCAGATTTTCAATATATTGGCTTCATGGGACCAGTTTATGCCTGTGCTGACCCCAGTTTTCATCCATGCTGTAAGCTGAGAGGCTTTGCTTGCTGTTACTTTTTGGAACAGGGCAGCACTAAATGCTAGAGATCTGCATGTTCAGTATGCATGTGAGACCAAACAGCTTTTTTTTTTTTTTTTTTTAATAAAAAT
>NDXB01016826.1:55068-76740 GCA_002631895.1 Agapornis roseicollis
TTTTTTTTTTTTTTTTAATGCCTCTAATTAGGCTAAGTAGGGTGTTGGATTCAAGTGCTAATTAGAAATGACCACTCTAAAATGCATTAGGATATTTAGGGCTCTGTGCTGTTTGCATATTCAGGTTCCAGCTCCTGCTGTTGGTCTGTGTGAGTAATGAGATGAATCCATACACCCAATCCCTTTTAACCTGTGACATTATTCTATTTCCTTTTTGTTTTGAAAGATACACCATGTCTAATAAAATGTGTCTCTAGCAGTGGGAATAAGCATGCATAGGACATGGTGTTATCCCTGGCAAAAGGGGAAAGGGAGTGTTTGGCAGTGAAAGGCAGCGGCTGGCAGTCAGGACTTTTCCAGCTCTCTAAAATAATGATGTGATTATCCCCTGTTTACCCAGCACTGAGGAGAACATCCCTGGGAGTACCCTGGGGTGAATTTATGCTCATAGATTCACAGGGTAATATGGGTTAAAAGGGGTCTCAGGAGGTCAGTAGCCCCACTTGGAGTACGGTGATGGAGGAGGGCTGACCAGGGTTTACCCAGCTGGGTCCTGCAACCCTCTAAGGACCTGGACAGCCCAGCCTTTCTGGGTAAACCTCACACTGCTCCTGACTAGCTTCTTCACTGTGATTTTAGATGTATGAAACAAAGAACCTAGGAACTTGATGCCCTCCTGGCATATATTTCCACTTCTTGTGGTGAGTGGCTCCTGTAAGCCTACAAGCAGGCTTGGAAGAATACACAAGTCTTTCTTACAATTGCTTTGCTTATGTAAGGACTTCTGGTCCCATGGAAATGGGGAGGAGCAGCTCAGATGTGCTGTTGAGGGGTATAATCAGAATCAGTCGTGAGTGGTAATGGAGAAGGTTGTGCCTGAGCTGGGCCAGGGGAGATGGCCTCTGCTTTCTTCCTCCTCCACTGGAGCCATCAAAAGTCAGTACAGGGACCAGCTTGTGATGTTCATAGATGCATTTATTTCTAATGAAGTGGCTTGGTAGGAATAGATTTACAAAAATATGTGCTCCAAGAGCCTGACTTGAGGGATACTGAGAATACAACACCTACAGGTGAGCTAAAGGGGCTGGAGGGCTCTTGGCACTTTCTGAGATGAAGTAAAACAGGAATGAGAACCCTTCAGGTCACTTGTGCAAATAGTGGCTGCTTGAAATAGTCAATTAGTGAAAACAATAACAGCCTCTGCTTTCCAAATCTACCCTGCAGGATACAAACAAGGGCAAGGCCAATGGTTATGGTTTGGCAGCACTGGCATAAGTTTGCTCATACAGTAGGGCCTAGGCACAAAAAGGGATGCAAACAGAGTCCTATGCACTGCCTGCTGAATGACTCCCCTGGATCCTGTCCAGAGCATTCCTCATCATCCCATCATGCTTCATCCCAAAGAGGTCTATCTGCAATGCCGGGATTCACCTGTACTCATTATAATCTGGGCTATCCAAGGCAAATGCCTTTTATGACCTGTGATGCCCATTGCTGGAAGGCAAAGCACTCCTTGCTCCCTGGTGCCTGCTTGGGAGTCTCTCCTAGGAAGTATATGTACATGGGGTCCGAATCCAACCCCTCCCACTCAAAGAGGATGCAGCTGCTCTCAGGCCTATTCAGGGTCACAGAACAAGTCCTTGTCTGCTCTTCATGCCACTGTCAAAGCTGAACTGAGGTTCATTTTCCTGTCCCTGGGAGGAGATGTCTGGGCTGGGGACCCCGCATTTCTCACCGTGGCAGTGCAGGCTGGCAGCCTGAGTGAGCAGCCAAGCTGTAGGTCTGAGCCAAGGAAATCTGTTTTGAAAGCTGTGTTAACTAATGTAAGACTAAGCTGAACACTCTCCTTATTCTGGGCAAGGACTGTTGGGTTTCAAAATTTCTCAGCTATTACACACATTACATGCCAGACTAGTCTGGGATTGACTGAAGCATTCACATATGTGACCATCTTCACACACCACAGGGACAAAGTCATCCTAACCCTGCTACAGCTCTGCAGGTGCTGCACAACCCTGCACAGCTGGGCACCAGCACCCTGTCCCTGCAGTCCTGCCAGGGCCACCATGCCTTTCTATCAGTGGACATATCATCCTTAGATATTTGCAGCACCCTTAAATTGAAAGGGAAATATATTCTAGCAAAGCATGGCTTTACTACCCGAACTAAGTGGTTGAAGCTGGGGATAGGAAGGGACAGGGAGGGCTCAGAGGCCCTGGTCAAGGTGCAGGGTGGGATGTGGCTGGTGTCAGTGCCTTGAGCAGGAGCTCAAATGAGCTTTCCAAGGAGACCCACATGAGCAGACATCCACATGCCAGCTCAGCAGGTTTGGAAGCTTTTGAGAGACTCTTTCCAAGCACAGGGCTCAGTACAGACTGTCCATCCTTGTTTTTTTAGCTGACCCTTGGGCATAGTTAAACTTGCCCATCACCAGGAGGGAGGCCCGGGCTGCCTGCCTGGCAGACAGAGGGGCTCCAAGCCCTAAGGATGTGTCCCTGCTGTGGCTGCCTCCTGCACATTCCCAGGGGTGTGCAGGGACCACAGTGAAAAATAGCCATGAAAAACATAGCTCCACTTGCCAGCCTGCAGCTGAGAGAGGGGGAAAACCAGGCACCCCCACTCCTGCAAAGGCTTTCGCATGGTTCTGAAAGCAGCAACATTATTTCCCATCTGCCTTCATGCCCAGGTCATCCTTGCTGAAGCTGCTCACAGCGTGGTTCATTTTGTATTCATCTCTTCAGGTTCTGAGACCTCCTTGAGTTGCAGCCTCTTCCCCTGTCTCCAACACAACTGACCAGTGGCTCCAGTGATGGTTCTGACCTGTTCTCAGGAAACAAAAGATGTTGTTCTGGTGTTTAATGATGCCTTAATGAACATTCCAGCTTTAGCTACTCTCTATTCAGGCTGATTCCTCTTGGCTTGGTCTAGTTACTATGTTGCAACGTTAAGAATCTTCACTGAAAATTCCTAAATGTTTGGGCAATGCTGGGTGGTGCAGCTCAGGTCAAAACACAAACAGGCTGCCCCTTGCCTGGGTCCCAAAGCAAAAGGTTGGTTTTGAAGCTGCTATAAATGCAAGCTAGGTCCAGTGTTTGCTTGGCTCCAATTCAGATTCATTGCTGAAGTCAAACTGAACTTCCAGCCCCCAGGTACATTTAGAGGGGGTGAACATGGACATTTCTATAGCTTAAGAGTGCCATAATTTCTGCCTGAATGCTTTATTATTTGAAAATCATAAATAAGGTGAAGTGAAAAGGACAAGCCCCTTTAATCTATGAGTGCTGTGCTAAATGGTGGTGGTAAATCTCTGCTGGCTCTGTGGCAGGTGTAGCTGATTTGCACTCCCAAAATGGCTGTGATTTTATCTCTCAAACCACACCGAAGTTGTGGAGATCAGCTTTCCAAGGAAAAAAAACCAAACCTACTCTTGGCCAGGCTTGGATGGGAATAGTCAGCAAGGCATTGCAAAGAGACGGGGTGTGTTCAGCTGTTCTGGTGAAGGAAATACCCACCCTGCACTGACCCTGAACTTTGTCAGGCTCCCTTCTTATCTCCTCCATTGCACTTCTTATCACTCCTGATCTATTTATTGCTCTGCTTTGAATGCTTTTCTAGCCCAGTAGATAAGGCTGTTTCAAGGCTGGTGTGTTCAGTTATCCCTGAAAAATATCCTACCCCCTGCATCATGGAGGCTACCTGTGCCAACAGCCCCATAGGCCACCCCACTCCCCTCCAGCACAGAGGTGCTTGAAAGGTATTTTGATGAGTTATATGCAGCAAAGTGCAACCTTCCAACTCACACATCTATGCAAGATGCTCACGCTGCTGCCAGAGGACAGCGGTTGCTTGAATTCATCCATGTTGTGTGTATGTGTGTCTAACCAAAGGGTGGTCTACAGGCTGGCAGGCACTCCATTGGTGGTGGAGCTCTTCTTTCAGTCTGGATTTCAACCACAGTCAGGATAAAATAGAGCCTGATTAGTGCATACAGGTTCAAATACCCTTTATGTTTCAGGGCTTAATATTTATCATTTTGTAGAGAGAATAGCTCACACATGGCACTTCAGTATGTTTGATTTGCAAAGCACCTGGGGGTATTTTTCCACAAAAGTCACTGCACTGAATTTTCTCATGATGTTGCATTATTTTGCATAAACTACAAATTGCCCTGATCGGCTTCTCTTGGATATGCACATGCATTCAAAGTTTAATTTGTATACATCCCAGCCCCCTGAGAGCTGGGGAAGCAGGGAGACCCTCTGGGAAATGTCAGTCAATAAAAATACCTTCCGTAAAGGTTTTTCCCTCTGTCCATCTCTGAATGTCTCTGAAAAGTCCAAGCTGAGGAAAACTCCACCCCTACTTGGAAAGAGCAGAAAAATCCAATGCAATCCCCTTAAAAAAAGAAATTCATGTTATTCAGGAAGATTTTCTGTCCTCCTTTCAGTCCCATTGGAGTTTTCTGTAAGGCAATCAATGAGTAATAACCCAGTAAAGACTTCAAAAAAAAGTCCCTTGTTGCTGTTGTAGGTACCACATTGTACATTCCAATCTCAAACTGGGTGACTTAAGAAGCTGCAGAAAAAGAGAAGAAGAAAAATTATTAACTCTGATAAGGATGCTCATGCACTTGCCCTCAATCCTGTTCCCTGCAGGGGAGGTGCGGGGGTGCTGCATTTGTGGGTATAGCATCATAATGTCTCTGCTAGCAATTCCAGTCCTCAGCATAGCACAGGAGCCATAGGCGCTGTGGTGCCTCACTGCTGTGGGACCTGATGGCCATGGAGGTATCCTTCAGTGCTGGACACAACAGGGGCACACACTGGCATCCAGAGAAGAGGATCCTCTAAAGAACTGCACAGTTTAATGGAAATACTAAGTCTGGGGTTCTTCTTTATCCCTTGCAATTTTTTTTTTCCACGAATGCGAGGGCTGGAGAAATATTTTTGAATGAGATTGATGTTTTACCAGAAAAAAGTTCTGATCTCACAAGAGAGAGATAAAATAGTTGGCAACATGGTATTCAGCACACAGTTGAAGATCTCCTCCCCTGTTCTGCCAGGGTTGCAAGCATAACTGGGCTTAGAGAAAAGAAATGGAGGAAAGGAAACCTGAAACAGACTTTTTGAGGTGGTGAAGGTGCATACTCCTCCTTGCAGAGCTGAAAACACAGGTGTCCCAGTTACTCCAGGATTCAGTGTATTTTTAAATATTTTCCAAACCTTTCAAAACCTCAGTATTTTGCTCCACAAATTTTTGGTTTTCCATTTTCAGCCACTTTTCAAAAACCATCTCAGACTCATTTCTGGAACTGGTGGCTCAGAGGTTTCTTTTCAGTTCATTGCTGGCTGATAAGGGTGACAAACTGAGTGTGTTTCAAGGGGAAGAAAACCCACGTTGTGGTTATTGAGAGCCAGAGTTGGTGAGTAGCTTCCAATCACACAGAAGAAATATTTGCAACTGCTTCTGCAGGACATTATTTCCTGGGTACCTGGCTTGTAGGTATAGTTAAGGACTGAGGAAATCTTAAATTAAGGAACCAAAATATGCCTGCAAACATTTCTGCCTATCATTTTTCAACTGTAATAATGGCAGTCCTGTTAAAACAAGGATGAAGAATTGGTCCTATGTCAATAACCTGTATTAATGATGCTAGAGAAAACTGGCAGGTCATCAAAAGGCCCTGTTCTCTATTTAATTCTCTTCCCGGCTCATTATGGATTATCACATTTTGTCTAGTTAGTGGCATGACTGTGGAAATAGAAAAACTATTTCTCTTCTTATCTAAAAGATGAATGAGGCATATATAATTGGCTTAAGTTATCATTTAGAAGTGAGCTCCAGTGAGGCAGGGTTTTTTTTGTTTTGGTTTTTGTCCTAAGTTGAAGTCCTGTGCCATAGTAAACTGCTGGCTTACTCCTTTGGTTGTTTCCTGTCCTCAGCACCCATGTGCTTGGCCAAAAGCAATATGCTTATGAAGGGCTGAAGTATGCTTCTCCAGGAAGATCAGCCAAAATTACCCAGGAGGCCGAGCTGATCACCAGGGTGTAAATTACTTCCAATGCAAACAACAGCTGAATGACCTGAGCACACCCAGAAAGTCACATCCACCCTTGCCTTGGAAGCTGACCTCATCCCACCACACCTAACTTTACCTGAGCTGTAGCCTTATCTACAAAGAATTCTTCAGTGTGATTGTGGTGAGGCCCTGGCACTGGTTGCCCAGAGAAGCTGTGGTTGCCCATCCTTGGCAGTGTTCAAGGCCAGGTTGGACGGTTGAACAACCTGGTCTAGTGGAAGGTGCCCACTGCCCACTGCAGAGGGCTGAAACTAGATCATCCTTAAAGTCCCTTCAGTCCCAAGCCATTCAACAATTCTATGATTCTATGCTTTACAAGTCCCAGAAATATTATATGAGCTCCAGGCAACCTGGATTCCCACCTTCTGGAGTGTGATGGAAAAGGATGAAGGATTTGAAATCAGTATTTTTCTTTTCAATACCAAGAGAGATTAAAAATAGCAAAGGAAGAGGAGGTGACAACACCAAATGGCTTTTCCTTCCTCAAATTAGTCTCCAAAGTGTTGGAGGTGCTCTAAACCAAGCACTTTTCATTGGGATGATAAACCTTGGTTACAACTGCATTGATTCATGGGGATCACTCAGTCTCACATTTGGGCCCATGATACCTGTGTTTTTGTGCTTAAAAGCATCTGCCAAAAAGTCCAGCAGCCATGAAGATGGAATTGTCAGTCGTGCTTGTGCTGTCAGTCCATTTCCTCAGGCCTCAGAAGACACTGGACAACAATGGCAATTGGAAAGCATAAAACATTAGAAAAAGCTCCAGCAATTTAGAGAGGGTCATTTTTTCCCTCCTGTGCTCCCTTATATTTTTACTCAAAGAGAAAATAGTGTCTCAAAAAAGGGGAAAGAGTATTGGTTCACCTTGATTTTAACAGAGGGAAAAAAAAGAGAAGTGGAAGAAAATAGAATGCTTTCCCTTTGGTTTATATTATTGGAGCTTAATAATTTTCTAAGTATTTTGCTCAAAGCTTATTTTTAAGAGCTCCAAGATAATACCTGCTGAAATTCCATTTTTTACATGCAAAGTGTCATTGGCAAAATTTCTTCCACAGCAGTCAGTTGGAGCAGCAGAATCTGATGGACCATGGCAATTCAAAGGACAAACCATTCAGGTCGCAGATCTCTTGGTCCAAACTGCCTCTGTTGTGTTCCTCTGTTGCCTGACAATGTGCTCTCAAGATATCACAAAATGCTGTTGTCTTTGTGCAAAAGTCTTGTAAGATTTCTTGAGTAGGTTCACAAAAATAAGAAAAAGAGCCAAAAAGGAAGTAGAAAAAAATAAAAAAAAGCAGAAAAATTACAGAACTTTTCTCTCCAAATTACCTCTGTGGTGAAAAATGTCACAGAAGACTTAATATTCCAGAAATATCAGCCAGCTCTGTGAGATGTGAGTGAACGTAGACCCAAGTGAGATCAGGATCAGGCCTAATTTGCTCATGGTTATATTAAATTCATAAAAATAATTTGCCATTTTTCTGGATCCAACCCCCAAATTGCACTTTTAATATCCAGGAATGTGCTGGTGAACAATCCATTATGTTGTCTTCCCACAATTATTATTTTTCGATATGACAGGGAGATGACAGGAGGCTGTGGCTCCAGGTTGTGAATGAGCAGTGGGAACAGATGGGTTTGTGAGAAGCAGCAATCCTGTGCTCCTGCTAAAGACGCTACGAACAGGAACCCCCTACTAACATGCCCTGAAAATATAGATCAGTGGAATTGTCCCTTAACAGAGGATTTCACAACAGTTTCCAGGAAGCATCAATATCTACGTAATAAGGAAATGGAGCTGCAGATGCTAAAGTACTTACTGCACCTTTTTTTTTTTTTAATATGGGGACAACTTCAATTATCCCACTATCATGTACTAAATAAGGTTGATTAATCAAGGTTTAAGATAACAGAAGGAGTTTTCAATGCCACTAATGTGTCTCAGGGGATTCTCCCTTCTTTGGGGTAATGGGAAGCTTCTAGTTGTGAAGATGTAGATAATAAGGATTTATAGCACTATAATGTGCAGTGTTTTTCATAAGGGACACTATGAAAACATTGGAACGTGACAGCAAATACTATTTCAATTATTTAGTTGCCTACCAGCATGCCAGGATGCGGCTGTCTCTGCTGCTTCATCCCCACATCAGTCTTTTGCTTTCTCTCTTTGCCTTTACTTCCCAGCAACACTGATGTTCTCACACGTTTTGTGCACAGGTAGATGTGCACATTCCCTTCTTGTCAAACAACTATAAAAAAAAAACCAAAACAAAACAACCAAAAAACCCAAACCAAAAAGAAAAGTCATATAAGGGGTTTTGACCATTCCCAAATTTCCCAGCAATTTTCCTGGACCGCAAATGAACTTCATGGGCCACTCTATGTGGGAAGGGTCCAGAGTGAAGGGTCTGCTGGTTTGAGCTGCAGTGGAAAAAAGAGTAACCTAGAAAATTATGATATCAATGTGAATTTTCAAAAAGGGTTTTTCCCATAGCCCTGGTGGAGTTTTAAAGGAAATCTGAGCAGAAAGGGCTGGTATGAAACGTATGAGTGAATCAACAGCTGAGCTCTCCATATCCTTTCTAACCAACCAAAGTCAAGAGAGGTTTCTCCATCATTACCTGCCTCTGTCTTCTGGGCAATTTTGCAGGCAATTTGTCACCTCACACTTTGGGCTCTGCACCTTCCTAGTTCCCTATGATTTTTCTATTATTATCACTCTGTGCTGCAGCAGTTTTCTGGACCCTCAAGCATAAATGTAAGACCCCGGCAGTAGTTACCTTTTAACCCAGGATGGTGCAAGCTGTGCCACTGCTCACCGCTCAATGCCAGGTAAGCTGGTCAGACTATGGAAATACACTTGGCAATGCCATAACCCCATTCTGGCAATGTGAGACAAAATAAACACAATAAATAGCTGACAACTGGACTCAAACAAAATATGTGTGCTGAGAACTGCATGGATGACTCAAGTGCTGCAGCCAGGCATTCCTCCACATCTGGCAGCACTCCAGCGATGTTCTTCTCCCTCTCTCTGTAGTTGCTACAGCAGGCCAATGTATTGCATTTGCAGTTTTGACAGGTTATGATGTAAAGAAGTCCCCTTTATCAATTGGGGAGCAGGGCTGAGAGAGATTGGCTAATCTTTTAATTCCGCTCCTGCTGCCTCTTCTCATACACTCACATCCTCCTGCTTCTGCAAAGTGCCAAAACATTTGTCCTGGATCCTGCAGCCTCCTCACCCTTTCTTCACACTTTGCTTTTAAGACCATGAGAGGTGAGATGAATGCTCAGTCCCTTCAGATGGAAAATACACACCCTGCAGCTCCAAATACCTCTTTAAAACAAGTATTCTCATCCTGTGCCATGGTATCACATGTTGCACATATAATAGAGAGCAGCCCCTGTGCTGCCTCCCTGGGCACCAGATAGTGCACAGAGTGGTAAGGGGCTGGGTCGGCAGCAGTCACTGCACCCACAGGCAGCGAGTGATGGCTGGGGTAGGAGTGTTGTTACCCTGTTAAATGGGAGTTTTACTGTTGTCCTTGGTGAGAAATGAATTGTTTACTTCAGCAGGCACAGAGTTAGATTGTAACCTGAATAAATACTGTATGCATCCCCCATGAGGTTTTCTCTTCACTGTATTCTCTAATTTCCTTCATGCAGGATAAATACTTGGATTTGTTGCTTTCCCTTATGCTTTTGCTAGTAGGGCTTTCAAGCCCAAAGGCCTTCACTTTGAATAGAAATGCAGCTTTTGGTGTTTTCTCTGTTTAAGCAAGGAAAGCAAGGTGACTGGAGAATGCATTGCTTTATCTCTGACCTATTTCTATGCTCAGTATATTTACACCCCCCCAGACACAGGAACTTGTCCCAAATCCTGGGACTGCTTTCTGCTTCCAGTTCTCTCACTTCTGGGGGAAGAACTTCCTGGGGGACTGTCAGCACAGATTGACTCTTTCCTCTGTGTTTCTGCCTCCTTAGGATAAGTTTTGCTCCCTGCAAACTCTAAGAAAAACACCATTTATCAGGGTAGGTGTTTTGCATGTATTTAACACTGGAAGGGAATCTCAGGAGCAGACACACAAGGCAATTACATGTGTGTTGTTGAATCCTAATTAGACTGAACTCTGTAATTGTGAGATGCATTTTTGACCTTTTTTTTTTTTAATTATTTTTTTTAATTAAAGCAATAACCCCTCTTTTATCAGGGCTGAGCTAANTCAGGAGCAGACACACAAGGCAATTACATGTGTGTTGTTGAATCCTAATTAGACTGAACTCTGTAATTGTGAGATGCATTTTTGACCTTTTTTTTTTTAATTATTCTTTTTAATTAAAGCAATAACCCCTCTTTTATCAGGGCTGAGCTAAACCCCAAGTGGAAAGGTGAGGGAAGGAGGAATAATTAATGATGATGAAGATGCTGTCTGCCACAGGAGCACTACTGCATCTCCCATTAAATTGTACCCTTCTGGTGCTGGTGTCTCTCCTGTGATGCTTCTGAGCCTGGAGAGCTGGTGGCCAGGGCTGGTTGTCTCCAGCATGCAGGGGATTTGGGGACTGCACCTCCAGCAGCAGTTGTCACTTTAGTCCAGAGGGGTGCATTTAGCTTCATGGACTCTAGTGTTCTTCACAAGCATTAAATGGCAGTGGTGCAGGTAATACAGGTCCTTATAGCTTAGAAAGGGCTTCAGTGGGGGCAGCTGTGAAATTCACAATGCAGTATTCAAAGAGGGGATTTATACAACTTTAAGGCAGCTCACCCTCCTTCTGCCCAGCACAGTGCCTCCACACTGCCCAGTGCTGGCTCTGCAGGAGCACAGAGCACATAGGAGCAGAGGGATGACATTGGTAATGTCACACATGGACACGATATGCCACTGCAGAGGCATGCAGGGTTAGCTCATCTCCCTCTGCCCAGCCTGGCTAGATGGTTTTCACTGCATAATAACATGAGAAAGGCATCTCTCGGGAGCTGAGCCAATCTGTGAAGGGGGAAGTGTTATTTAGGATGGGGAGATACAGGGGGGTGACACAGCTTTATTGTACCTCATAAAAATAAAGCCAGGAGAGATAAAAACAACACTTCCATTTGAAAAGAGGGAGGAATAAGACAGATAAAAGACATGAATTTTTCCTCCAAGACAGACTACTAAATAGGCTCTTCTTGTTCACTGAGGTTCAGTAATGCAAGTTGACAGGATATTAAGGTTATTTCAGGTTCTTCTGTCTCCCAGGGTCATAAGCCTTCTGCTATGCATGTTAATTCATCTTAGCATTCCTCTGAGTAGCTACATAAGTAGGGCAATCAGTTAAGTATGTATTCTTTCCATTTACAGTGTAGTTGTGAGGAGAAAACTACTAATTAACAGAATACCCCTAGAAAATCAGGAGAGATTTTAATATCACAGAGACAACCCACAATGTTCTCTGATTACAGAAAGACAAACCTTCCTCTGAAATATTTCAGGGGTGAGAGAGGGAGGTGACCCATGAGAGAAAGAACCAAGAGGCATTTATGTCCCAGCCCTTCTCTACCCATCTTTTCCCATGAACAGCTGGGTGCCGCCACACATGATTGGTGAGCCATGTCTCTGTGTGACTGAAGAGAAAACAAGAGCCTGAGTCTCATTGCATCTCCCTGCAAGCACAGGCTTCCCTCCCAGGTAGCAACTGAACAGTTACTGTCCTTGCTGCATGGGGGGTGCTTGTGCATCCTGCATCATGCAATGAACAGGTTAACCCCCTTGTGCTGTGGCAGCATCTGACCAAACTGTACATCCCCAGTGCATGGTGTGCTGTACATGTAAATATATTCACCTTTTTTGCAGGTCTTTTGAAACCTAATCAGCTTTCAAGCAGATGCTACAATGACATCAATAACTAATATTAAAAATAATAGCGCTCATTTTGAGCCCGATGTGTTGAAAATAACCACCTGAAATTCTCCACTCTCTCACCTTGTTCAGTGAATTCACTCCAAGTTCCCAAGTGCTTTCCACATTACCTAATACTGCCTGTAAACTGTACCTCTATCTTAATGACTGCACTTGTTCTGGGGAGCACCAGAGCATGGGGCAATGGGTGAGTGGGGCTCCCTCCTTCTCAGCTGTTGCAGTGATAGGTCTGCTGAGACTAAACATATCAGCATTCAATTAACATGAATTAGTAAAAAAGTAATTTTAAAACCACATCTAAATATTTTGCTTTGATCTGGCCTTTAACAAAATGTTTTCAGATTTATTTTTTTTTTTTTCCCATTTCTGCAAGAAATGGAAAATATTTGCTCTGGTCTCAGGTTTTGCTGGAGATTTTAAGCAGGCAGCTGCTCAGAGAGTTATGTTCTTAACTCTTCCATTAGCAATGGGAATGCACTCCTGCTCTGTAGCTGGGAGATGAAGTTTTGCCTAACCCTGGTTAATCTGCAGTTTCTGCAGAGACCACTTGCACATTAAAAACCAGATGCGGATTATTTTAAAGGCTGGCACACACAGCGAGTTCAGTCATTTCACCTTTTAGGATGGGATATTTTTTTTTTTTTGAGAGACAGAAGACATTTCAAAGCTAATATCCCACTCCTGGGAAAAGGTTCTAGATCAAAAAGCCTCCTTATCTACAGCTCACAGATATCAGTGGGAATAACCCCACGGGCTTTAATGGACTTTGGATCAGGTCTCAATATGTGAACATCCTGCCACATCTACAGGGTGCAGTAGCTTTCCTAAACCATTTGTTGTCAGAGATATTACAGGTAGATTTTGTCTCACAGGCAGTGGCTTCCCTAAGAATAAGGAAGAACTGGGAAGAGGACAATAACTGGTTCAGAATTCTCCATAACATCACCAAAATCAGCAGTGCTGCAGGGCTGCCCCTGGGCCATCCTGGGCACAGCACAGCCTCAAGCTGCCTGAGCCCAGGGAGGTTCTATTCCTAGACAGATGGTGAAGAATCATAACATTTTCTACATCTTCACTTGCAGGAGCTAGAGTATTGCATAGGCTGTTTAGTACACCAGAGAGGACAGGTGGAAATTTGATAAGTGCATTTATAGATAAGAAGCAAGATCTTTTTTTCAGTTAGTGAGATGAAAACATCTCTCTTTTCTCACCTGTTGCCAGACCCAAGCTAGGTATCACGACTGTAACCTCACTTTGCAAAGAGCTGTGCCTCCACCAGCACTGGGCCTGCCACCACAGAGCTGCTGTCAGCTGGGGATCCTGCTCAAGTCATTACAGAGGAAACATCTACAGGAAAAAAAGAAATAAATAATACCATGTTTCAAGCATTGAGTGACATCAGTCGTGTCTTTGCTAATGGCTGAAATATCTGAAATTCAGGACTGAGCGTATGCAATGAGCCAGACATATTGGACATCCAAACAACAGAACTCTGCCTTATGGGGAGCACCAGATATATCTGTATTCCACCAGGTCTTTCTTGAGGTCTTCTGAACTGATGAGAACAAGCTCTGCTACCAGAGGATGGTCCCAGCCTACTCCAAATGCACCGAGCAGGATGCCTCCCCATGCTATTCACTCTGCTGGCTGGCCAGGCTGAGTTTGCAGCAGAGACTTGCTGACTGTCACTTCTCATCACTCAGCCAAAAAGACTGGAAAATACAGATGGTCTTGCTTAGGAAAGCCTGGTTAGTATTTCATGTCCTTTCCTATTCTGGTGAAACCAAATGAAACAAAATTATTTACAAAAGATTACTTTATTCTATTCTATTAACAAGATAAAATTAATCTGTGAATTCATGGAATAACTCCAGTAATTTCAAATTGATGAGCGTAGGATGAGTTGGTCTCAAAAACCAAAATGCCATTCATCCAGTGGAATAAGTAAAACAATAAATGATTGCACATTTAGAACAATCAATAAGTCATTTACAAAATATTACATGGTCATTTACAAAATATTACATGATCCAAGATTAATTAGGGATGAAAAATTCCCCCAAAGGATAAAACACAGGACAAATAAAATCTAAATGAGAATCAAGTTAACAACTTACAAGAAGAACTGTCAGCACACAGTGCTCCAACATCCCATGTTGCTCCAATCAAAGATCACAGCAACAATCTGAGCATCTCCAAGATGGATGTGTGTGTCATGATATGTGATATAAATATCGATGGGTATCTGTCAGGAGGCTGAGAGGTGAAGAGAAAGCCAAAGAAGCATGAGCCTGCCTGGGTGATGGGGTTTTACTGTTCTGGCAGCAGAGCTGTGTGTTGGGGTTGCACGTGCCTGCAGCCATCTGCGTCTTGGCAGAGCTCAGAAGTCGGGCCGCACCAGGAAAAACATCCCAGGTTAATTCAAGACGTGGAAATCTTCCTGTAGCATCCAAAAGAGGGCAGGAGGTCCCGCACCCAGCACTGCTCCTTGGCACTCAGCCATGGCCAAATAGAGCACTTCCAGCCCCCACATCTCCTCCCTGATCAGCTGGGGCACCAGGAGAGGAAAGGTCCCCACAGCCCTATGGCCTGTACCAGTCTCACATGATGGAGATACAAAAGCTCAGGCACCTCATCACCTCCTCCCTTATCACAGGTCAGCTGAGTAATTGTAAAAGTACATGCTTTTAATCTCATCAAGGAGTGCAGAAATATTTTAGCTTAAACCTCATGCGTGGAGGTTTCAAGCAATTGCACTGTCTCATCTGTCCGACAGCATCCCTATGGAGGTCCCACTGTCCGGCTGATGGGTGGTGACCTGAGGGATTGCTCTGTGAACTCAGCCTGTCCACATCATCACTGCCTGAATACACCCACAGCCATTTTTATTCGTTTTCTTTCTTTATTTTTCAGCCTAGGTAGAGAAATTATGTATCTTTTTATATCGGGTTACTTGTGATGTGGATACATAAAAGGGCTTGAGAGTCTGTGTACTCAGCTGCTGGTTTGAAGCACTTGAAGGTGCTGGTGCAGACTGTGGTTTTCCTTAGCAGCAAATCAGTCTGTCCTCTGAGAGCCTAAATTGGCCTGAAATGGCAAGACTAATCTGATGCACTGCTCCGAAAGTATTTCATTATCTCTCAACTGAGAATGAGATGCCATCATGTTGCATGTAGCAAATCACTTTATATTAGCACAGTTTAAAGCCAGACTGTGGTGTCCTCATTTTATTGTAAGTACCACCTGCTTTTAACCCAGTATCACCATTTCAGCCACATAATTCAGGGACTAAGGTGCATGAGCTCACCCTGGCCAGGAATCCCGCAGCTCCAAGCGCAGTACTTTGTGGTCTGTAGCAGCCTGTAGAGAGTCTTTTTTCCCTCAAAGCTTTACATTTACATTTTCCCTGCAGCTGTGAGTGGTGTGAGTCTCCCTGTTCCCTGCATCCCCAACTGTCTGTCCCAGATGCAGTGACTACAACATGGGTGGCTGCTCCTTCTCACACCAGAGAGATGACTTGAATCATCTTGGGCTTGCATGTGAGTCTATTTATTTTAATGCAGTGAAGCTTGTTAATTCTCTAGACAGCATGTAAGGACTAAGGGCCAAAACTCTGTGCTGATGCATAGCTTTCACTATCAGATTTATAACTTAGTGCAAGGGGGCTGGGGAAATGTAACTCAGGGCAGAAGACTGAAGAAGCTGCACCATGCTCCCACCCACACAGCATTAAATTTACAAGGTAGGTTAAAATCATGGAACATATTTGACGTCATTTTGTTTGGTTTGCCTGCAAGATTTAGTTTTTGTTTCATCTTTTTGCTCCTGGGAACCATGTGGCCAAAGGGAGATCCATAACAAGAGCAGAGACTGCACTTTCTGTACTTTTGAAAGACACGGTGATGTGAAATGGGAAATAAACCATTTTCACAGCACAGCCAGATCAGAGTCAAATGAAAAGAGATGCCAGCTCTTCTTACTGATTTCAGCTTGGCTCCCCTAAGACTGGCAGTGCAGGAAGGTCACATGCAAGAAATGGGTGCATCAGACCAGGATTTCTTGAGCCAGAGTTTTTCTTGCACCTGGGTCCCACAGGACACCCTCTCTGCTCAGCTTTTGCTTCTGTTAATACCATCTTCTCAGAGATTGAATCCAGCATGCAGTGTACTCTGGGTGCATTGTTGCAGATGCAGCTGTGCGTCTGGCTGCCTGTCAAATACAGGGGGAGGTGAGGGCTCCTCAATCTTGCAGCAGTGATTTACACATGTAAATTAGATGCTGTAACTCAGAATAGGAGCTCAAAGTGGGACAGCTCTCCTTCAGGTTTTCTGCTTACTTATTCACCAAGGTCATGCCCCAGTTTCTCATCACCATCTGATCACACTATAATCCTCTGGTCTTAGGTCTGCAGCAGCCGGGCTTTTGGCACAGGGAGGAGTTAAGGTTACTAATTGGCCTTTCCCTTCTTCAGCCACTACCTCTGACTTTTAAGAGATCTGGGAGGGCTGAGGCTTCTCTACGTTCTAGCATTTCTTCTAGGGCATGGCTGCTACCAACATGCCAACAGGATGGCATGCAGCTCCATGGGGGAGCATACAGATGCTCCCAGAACTCAGGGTAAAGCCTGTTGGGTCATTTTGACAGTCCAGGGCTTTTTGGTATAAACCAAACAAGTGATGCAAAGCTGACTGAAGGGCAGCAAGACATAAGCTTGAGTAGCCCCAGGACACCCCAACCAACATGTCAGCCTGGGCAGGGCAGTGCCTCTGGGCAGCCACATCCCCTAGGGCTCCTGCAAGGCAATGCTGCACTGACCACTGTATTTTGACTTCTCCTTGAAAGGCGTTTATTCTCCTTTTCCCATACCTCTTAATTTTTATTTTTTTTCCAGTCTTGGGACAAGAGTCATTGTTCAAAATAAGCTTTTAAATCTGGTTGTGGTAGTTGGTGAAACATGCTTTAGAGCATTTGCTACACTGGAGACCTCTACATGAAGGATGCCCTAACTAGCCTTACCACTAGTGAAAAAGCTTCCCAAGACCAGTAGTATATTCACACACAAAATCAGTTTTTGGATACAGTAGGGAACCCATTCAGCTTTGTGTGGTTAGGCAAGCTGATACAAATGCCTTATTAATTAGAAAATCAATCATGCGCTCCAGCTGATTGATGTTAATTATACATTAAAAGGGGGAACAATAGTATAATCAAGACAAGACCATGTCTTCCCATCACAGTGAAAGGGACAAGACTGCATTTCAAAGTGATTCTGCTGTAATGAGCTGCAAGGATATATGCAGTGTGGTAAGGACTCTTTTAAGAAGTGGCACATTATTTTGATCAATAATACTCAAATTCATTCTGGATCCTGATTCTAAGGAAATTTCATATGAAGATTAAAGGAAATTATGATATGATCAGAGGTGATTGCAAAGGAGAAGAGCTGTAATTATCTAAGGGGCAGCATTAATAAATAGGAAAGAGCCCAAACCCTGTGAAATCAGGAGAGAACAAGGATGCACTAAGAGAGCAGGTGTTTCAGGGCATGCAGCTAGGGCCTCAAAGCAGTAAAATAATCTACTTTTTAAGAAATTAATAGCAATTCAAAAGCCTAATGTTAAGCAATTGAATGATGATTAAAGAACCCAACTGAATCTTCACCTGTTCCACATTATTTGCAGTCAGTCCTGCCAGCATGAGGACTGGTAGCAAATAGTGCTAGCAACCATGTGCATACCATCCCAAAACACTGTGGCTGGCCAAAGCCTTTTGAAAATACATGGAAGAATCATGCTAAATGACTGGAAGATGACTGGAATACGATCCTTTCAACAGGAGTCAAGTTATGAAGAAGAAATAGCTTATTACCATGCAAAACCATGTTGTCTTGGTTCCAGGATAATTGTTGTATAGCATACTCTATATAACGCAAGACAAAGCCCCAAGGTTTGTAAGCCAAGTAAAATGCAAATTACACCATTGACAGAGCTGAAGGCTCTATGCAACTTTAATCAAGGGGCGTACAGTGTATTTGTGAGCCAAATGAGCAGGGTGGTTATATCAGAAAGAGCTCTCTAATATGCAACCTAACTAATAGGCTTGAACATGTGTAAGAAAATACCTTGACCACCAAAGGCTAAGGATATTCAGACTAGCAAGAAAACCACCATGATCATTCTGTGCCAATGGAATTTAGCATTTTTTTTTTTTGTTCATGGAAATGCTCCATACTCCAGTGGCTGTTCCTTTTCTCTCCCATCTTCATCACTGTTGGTAGTATAAGAGTGTGCTGAAAATTCAACAAGACTTTGGGCCTCCCTGGACCAAAACCACTCACAAATGTATTCCTGCCCTGAAGAATTACCACTTTAAATAGACATAGTGGACAACAGACTGATACACACTAATACCAGAGGCTGGGAGTTATTAGATCAAGGGCCCATGTTAACCTGAAGTGCTGGTCTCCAAAGCAGGGGATTCCAGCCTATGGTCAGCAGGTGGGACCTACTTCTGGGCTGCCCAGAGCAACTGGCAAAGCTCCTGACCTGTTGTGCCATTTGGGCTGCTGGCCTTTGGTGGTGAATGACCTGTCTTCCCAGGGATTTAAGCATCCCTCCAAAATATTTTAAGGAGGTTGGAGATGAACAGGTGTGAAGAACTGGTGTTGTAGGAAAGAGAAAAGGTGTGAGGTGAACTAGTGAAAGAGAACAAAAGAACCAGAAACTAGGACCATACAGTGAGGCTTCTGTCTGATGTAAGTGATTCATAATCAGAAAGCCAGCTGATCTGGGGAGAAAAGTCACTGGAAATGCCTGATACATAATGTAGGAAACTGGCTCATCAAGTAATTATTACTTTTCCATGGCAAGCCCTGGTGAGTTCTCTGAAAGAGCTTTGCAAATGCCCTAGGAGACACAAAAGTTTTGCAGTGGTTCCTGCTGGGCTGCTACAGACTTGCTTCATTTAGTTTCAATACAAGTAGGCGCTCCACGTGTCCTGGGATCAAACAGAGTGGATCTCCATGCTGTTTCATGTACTATGCACACTGCAGCTGAGACATTTCCAGTTTCATAACTCAAGAGTTCAAAAATAGATATAAATTTACACATTCCGCCACAAACAGATGGTGTCTTTGGCTGGCTTTTGCTGTGTTCCTCGAAGGTAGCACTAGGTTGCAGAAGTCAATCTTTCTACAACAGTCTCTGCTTGCAGGAGTTTTTGGGTTTGTTTTGGTTTACCATTCATATTGCACGCTGGCAGTGGACCAATGAACACGAGCAGACTTACCAAACTATTTCCTATGCCCGGAGATGTGATAACAGCTAGAGATGGTCACAAAACAAAATTCTGGTTCTTCATGGCACTCCGGAGGACTGGTGTGAGCAAAGAAGACACCAGCCTGCATTTAGGGTTCATGGCTATCCCAAAGCTCTTAGGAGAAAGAATTAGGACATTTCTCCAAAGTCACTTCTTTTTTTGCAGACCTAGAGAAAAAATATCTGAGGAAAAACAGCTGCTACCCCTGCTCAGGCTGAGGACGTGACTGTGTTACAGGAATATTTGGGGAGATTGTGTGGGGGCCTTCTCAGTCTGCACCAGTTGTTGGCTGTGAGGACAGATTGGTTCTGGACGGGGACAGCTCAGGGGAATGGTCCCCTCAGCACAGCACAGGTAGGTCCAATTCCAGCAAAAAAGGTCATTCACAAGGAAATGGTATCTGATAATATGTCCCTTGGGAGAACTTGCAGCAATTTCCCATCCTGAATGCAGCTGCTCCAAGGGCTCGGGAGAGCTTGACTGCTTGCTGCAAGTCTGCTCCTCAGCCTTCACAAGTAGCCACTGATTCCTCTTGCCTTCTGCAGCCAAAACCCTATTCTTCACAACTGAAAAATCCCTAAACCTCACAAGAAGGACCATGCTCGGGGTTGTGTGGGTGAGCGATTGCCCCACATGAAGGTGATGGTCTCAGACACCAACTTAGCTCTGTGCCACCAGTGCTACTGATGCTTCCCAATAAACTCATACTGATCAAACATCATTCCTCTGCATTTATTCTGATTCCCTTTGTATCATCTCACCACTTATGCTGCATGGGCTAGGTCAAAGCACAAATGACACAGAGCAGCTGGGACTAGTGAAAGCTTTTGGAAGAAAGAGTTGGCTGAGCTGTTTGGGCTGGTTATGTAAGGGGAGTACATGTCATTTGGACCACTCAGAGAAACACTTCCCAGTGGTGAGAAACTCAAGTGAGGATTTCATGTTACAGTTATGGATTCCTTTAGCTTTTGAGCTGAAACTGAATTTACTGGGGATGAGATGAAGGAGAGATGGCAAAAACCAAGAACAACCTAGCAACAAATGCGCCAGTGGAAGCAGCTCTTCAAGCAGCCTATTTAACACTGGCACCACACAGTAAAGGGAAGCTTGCCAGCATATTTCATTAAAATACCTTTCCATTAGTTAACAATCATTCTTCGTGCTTTAACAGCATTTCCCCTCCAAGATTTCTAAGTGAACCCATAAATATCAGCTCAACCTTGGAAGAGAAGTGTTTTTAGAGCTGTTTTATATGTAGGTAAATGGAGAGACAGAGAGTTGTTGCCCAAAAGTACTGTTTTATTTCCCTAGCCCCGCACAAGAGCAAGTCTGTACGTGTGAAGCCAGATAACCAAGTGGCTGCTTGCGTAACGATGGTCTGAGTTAGTGGCCAAGCCAGGAATTCAGGACTGGTGACTTATTCACTGCTTTTCCCCTTCTAATAAAACTTTCCACAGATGCTGTGGGTGAGAAGTTACATACCAAATTCCAGGAATAAGTACATTGGAAACAAATGTGCTGTGTGACCTAGTAAAGTGTGTTTACAAGTGGACTACTTCTACTATTGCTGTAACACCAATTTGATGCATAACGAGATCTGAAATTGGATGAGCAGCACCTTGGTTCTCCATTCCCTTAATGATGCCCTGTGCAACTCAAAGATAGCTTTTCCACTTGGCTCGGTCAACTTATGAATAGCAACATGAAATATTTATTTTTATCAAGTCAGAAGAATAGCTGTCTTCCCTGATTTTTTGTCTATGGCCCAGCCAAAGAAATTTTCCAGTAACTAGAATTTTCCTAATGGTGAAACAAGTACCTGTGTTCCCCATGCCCCATATTTAATTTAGTCAAAATTACTGAGAACAGACAAAAAGCAGACCTATTAATCTGCTTGAAAATAGGGAAACTTTTGCTGTCTGGTCCAAACAGAAATCTCATACTAAATGTTGTTGTTATGACCTTTAAAAAGAATATGTCAAGGATTTCTCTGGTACTTGTGAACTGTGGTTCACAAGGTGTGACCTTATAATAGGTTGCTTCATTACAGTGGCCATGCTCTGCTCTTTTTAAGAAATGTACTTCCCCAAGTGCACATGGAAACAGCTCACAGTAATAAAAACAATAATAATAATAATGGCATATTGTGGATTAAAATCTTGATACTAATGTGCAATGGTATGAAGTACATATGGAATTTCCAAAGGCAGCCTTCAAGGCATGCCAAGCTGTAGACAGTGCAGGGAGGGGCAGTTCCTCCACAAAAATACTCCAATCATTGTGAAAAGCCAAGCCCCCCCCCCCCCCCCCCCCCCCCCCCCCCCCCCCCCCCCCCCCCCCCCCCCCCCCCACCCCCCCCCCCCCCCCCACCCCCCCCCC
>NDXB01016826.1:76880-89976 GCA_002631895.1 Agapornis roseicollis
CCCCTTCCCCTCCCCCCTTTACTCCCGGAACTTGGAGCCTTTGTTCTCATGTACTGCTGTTGCAAAATAGCTATGAGGCTAGCTGACAGGAGCAGAAATTCCCTTTTATGTGGCAACAGAGACGTATTGTCTGAGGAGCAAGCACCCAGCTCATGGAGAAGGTGATCTCCTGCTGCAGGGTTAAACCAGCTGAGGAGCTGGGCAGCATGGTGGCTTGAAAAGGTGCCACTGCCTTAAAGGCTTTCCAGTGCAGGGGTTGTGGGGAGTCCAGTAGTTTGGGTTCATATCTGCCACTGACATAAGCTCTCAACACCATCAGAGAGACCTAGAAAAGCTTGTGTATGCTGAGCCCAATGCGTTTCACATTTATGTTATCTGATGTTGCCACCCCAGTCTCTCTGGAGACACTGATGTCCGTCTTCCACCCTCAGCGACAGATAAGTAAGAAACCACACATATTCCTGGTAAAGCTGGATGTAATCCCACCAGAGAAAGCTTCGGATGTTTTAATATTTAGCTATTTTTTCTTTTACATCCTGATTCAAAGAAAAAACAACAAACAAACAAACCCCACACCCTCAACAAAGCCACAAGTGCATAGAGACATTTTCTCTATAAGGAAATTCCTTATAGGGAGCTGCCTCAGTTTGTAAAAGAGAGGCCAGAGTGGATCCCAAGACCGCTGGAAGACACTTAATTATCTCATTAAGCTGCTATAAGATGCCCAGTCTTTGCCTAATAGCAACATATCTTGCACAAAGTGGCTCATGCTTTTGGGAGACTGTGAGCCAGGTTTCCAGGTGAAAAAGTTGCTGGTACTCACCCTAAGGAACAGATTCTGTGTATGCTTGATATGATGGGGCTGCAGCCTTAACTGATAAGAGGATCCAGAACAGCACAGAGCATCTTATCTGGTC
Organism: Agapornis roseicollis; assembly: GCA_002631895.1. Taxonomy (NCBI): domain Eukaryota; kingdom Metazoa; phylum Chordata; class Aves; order Psittaciformes; family Psittacidae; genus Agapornis; species Agapornis roseicollis. The sequence continues at coordinate 77,798 of NDXB01016826.1, forward strand.
AGGGTCAAGGTGACTGGAGAGGACACTGTCAGTGTCAGAATAGTGTCCTGCATGCTCAATGCCTAGTGACGTGCACAAGTATAATATTTTATCGGTACCAATGTCCAATCCATCTTTTAATCTGCAGCTCAACCTGGCTGGCAGCCCATGGCAGGGAGTTCCCCAGCCCAACTGTCCTTTTCACTGCCTGCACTCCTCTTTCTCAACCAGACAGGAGAGGAAACGATAATGTGTTTTTCCTTCTGTCAGAGGAAGCACCACCTTTTAAATTAGCTGTCATTTGGAAAACAGTCACAGGATTCCCAGCAGAGCAACTCTCCTCCCCAGATCTGCTCTGGCATTACAAGTACGATGAAGGCCACCCGGACATGCGACTCAATGTGATGCACAGATGTTGATAAATTCTCCCATGTGAAAAAAATATTAAGTCATTGCAAACAAAACAGCCTCATAAAACTGTGGAAACTATGATAAATTCAAGTTAGTTAGGCAGCAGAGTTGGTAAAAGCCGCTGTCTCAGCTAAGGCAGATTGAGAGTTGAGCGCATGCTGCGTAGATCAGCATTTTAAACACATACCATTTACAGGCCTTAATGAATACTGAAAGCCCAATAAGCAGGAGCCAGAGCCACTCAGACATGGCTTCATACAGACGTCAGTGGCATTTGGTTTCATTTTGTTTGCTAATGAGTTATCAATAGCAGTAACTTGCTGCTGATAATGCTGCAGGTTATAAAAGAGAAGAATTAAGAAGTTCTGCTAAATGAGGGAAGGGGCCCTACACTCTGCTTCATCCTGGTGCATGAGCTGATGCAAAGCAGGGTTGCAGGCAGCAAAGGCATCGAGGTCCCTGGTTGAGGCAGAGCTGTAGCAGTGCTCACCACAGCTGACCACCACCGGGATGTTTGGCCACAGTTCCAGCACAGCTACTCGCTGCCAACAGGGAGAGGACTGATGAGCCAGCTGCTGTAAGCACTGCTCTAAGTACTACTGAAGGGACAGAAAGATGGGAAAAGGCAAAACAACATGGTCTGGGAATAATAAAACCACAGTCTGAGTTCATCCTGCCACAGCGTTAGGTGGGACTCCTTATCCCATCTTACCTCCTTGCCAACAGGACTTTGCGGAAAGCCAAGAGTAGATTTAAGGTGGGGACTCTGGTAATCCTGAGCTCTGGTCCTGATCCAACTGCTGCCTTCCCCAGGTCTTGACTGACTTCTCTGAGTTGCACTGTTGTAAATCCTGAACATCATCCTCAGCCATTTGTGGCAATACATAGACATTAACTTAGGCACTGACCTGCCAGCTCACTGTGAGAATTGATTTCATACTGTCTGTAAAAAGCTCCAAGGAAGAAGCCCCATGCAAATGCAAAATATTATTGTTTTTACTCATTGTGGTTAATGAGTGGTATTCTTGATGTTCAATAAACAAATGCAGAAGTCAAAATAATCCCAGAGAGTGGCTCATAGTGAGGAATAAAAGTGTTAGGAAGGTAGAGGTGCTCTTTGCCTGGGAAGGGCAGGAGAGAACAGGTGGGGACAAGGCATGGCCTGGAGATCAGTGCCTTCCACAGCTCTTTCCTAATAGCTGGGCTCACATACACAGTGATTTTCAGCAAATCTCATCTGTTCACCAGTCTCTGAGGTAGATGCTGCGAAAATCACTGTATTTTGTAGGTCAAATGAAGTTCAGTCATTTGGTAAGCACCTTGAACTCCTGGAATGAAAGCAGAGTTGATCAGTTCCTGAAGTGCTGGCTTGAACTGGCACTTGGTGCTGAGCTGGGCAAACATCCAGCTGCACGCAGTCAACAGGGTGCTGCCTGAAGAGAAACATGCAGGAACCTCGGCACTGGGAGCTGGCGAAATAAAATACTATCATTACAGTTGCTAGCGTTAATGAGGGTCCAACCCTTTCCATCTGTCAGATAAAAGGCAGCAAGTAAGTGTGTAGTGCTAAAGTTGAGGTTTTTGCAATGTAGCGAATAAGCCATGTGCCCATGAACTGGTGTTTCTGTAGGGCACTGTGGTGCACAACAAACACCAGTGTAATGGTCACCTTGGGGGAAATGAGGGTATGTTCGAGAGGTGCTGGAGAGCTCTTCCACTAAACTGGTCACTTGGAGTACCCTGAGCCACCAAGACTTGGCATTTTAGTCATGTAAATGCAAGCAACCATGCAGAGGACAGTGAGGCTTTTATTTATTCTAGTGTTAGTGTGCTCCTTCCCTCTGTGGATTCAGGCTTCACACACTTCTTGGAAAAGCATAACTGAGTTGTCCTATTTTCCAGTCATTTTTGGTAGAAGGCAGTTATATAGATCCACTTTTTCATCACTGAAAGTGAATGGGCATCCATGGTTCTCAACTGGAAAAGCCTTAGGAAAAACAGGATCTGAATGTTTTGCAGTTTGCAACCTATGGTCTTCAAGTCCATTACCAGGCTATGACTCTAACTGTTGATTCCTTAGCACCAGAACAGGTCAAGCCTCTTTGGGGATCCAAAGGGAAGATCGCTGTGACACATGGCAAAAAAGAAAACACAGTTGAAGATGTCATCTGGGGTAGGGAAGAGCAGGTTGCAGGAGGTTTTGCAGCCTGCCTATGCTGGCTGCCAAGCATGGTTCATGGCTCTCTGTCTGGCCAGCCTGTGAGGCTCCTTGCCCATTTCCCAGCTTTGTTCCTTGTTTCCTTCCAGCAGGATGAGCTTTGTCTCAGGACAGTTGATGGGGAGGCTACTATGGCTGCTCAGGGCCAGCAAACTGTGTCCAGATTGTGGCTGAAACACAGGGTGGAAAAAAAAAAAGCAACCTCTTCATGAGTGTCGAGGTTTTACCTTCAGTTGTCTTCTTTTGCAGTTCTTAATATTAATTTAGGCTAACTAATGTGCTCATGATTATAGATGTGGATTTATTGGTGCAGGTGCCATCAGTAAAGCCCTGACATTATGGACTTCGTGGAGAACTAGAGCCAGGCTGCTCCTTGCTGTCTGCATGTCTGCCACCACAGGCAGGTTACAGGATATAGGGAGTTTGGATCATAACCAACAGGCAAGAGACAGCTCCCATGTACTAATTTAATTGTGAAATCTTTGATTTTTCACTCCCCCATTTGCTGTTTGTGGTGCTTATGGAAATCAATTAAAAGTATTGTGCAAGTAAAAGAAACATTAATGGTTTCCTTCCTCTGGAATTGAGAGCTTTCTTCTGAGCAGGAGGGAGGGGTTTGTGAACATGTCTTTCCTTTTTAGGGGGCTAAATAGAGGCTTCTATCCTCTCATGTTTTAATTAATTTTTTTATAGTTGCTTCATTAATTGATATTTATGTATTGCTTGTTGTGCATAAATTCTGGAAAGAGCGCATAAGAGGATGTTCTCATTACAGCTCTACAAGTGCTTGGCCAATGCTGAAATATTAATAATTGGAATCACATGGAAAAGTACAGTTTGCTTCCCTTTCTCTGAGGTTTCTGTCCCATATGGTGCCTTCAGGGAATAAACAGTTGCTTCAAGAAAGGCATTTTTTTTGTGTGTGCTGCACGAATACTATTGGTAATGCCAAACCGATGGGGATGCAGCTGAAGTACAGCCTGTGTAGCATCATTTTGCAGGTTCTATAAACCTGAATATGGACAGAAAACATCTTCCTGTGTGTGTCTTTCCCAGTTCCATTGTCTGGTGGTCCAGCCTCCATGCAGCTTCCCTCTGGAAAAGGCAGGCAAGGATCCAGGCAAGACATTTCTGAAGGGTAATGTCTGCTCCTGTTTAGTACCCGAGTGCTCACTGGACAGTTGTTCTGTTGCAGAAATGTCTGAGGAAGAGAGGACCACTTTTGCCACTTGAGGTCAGAACCTCATCCCACTGAAATCTGCAGAGACGGTAGCTCAGCCTAGCAGCCCTTCCACCTGCAGTGTCTAATTTAGATTACAAAGAGTAATTTTCCATCTTTAAAAAGAAAAATAAAAATAAATAAAAAATTGGGGATTTACAGGAGCAGTTCCTGTCTCTGGGTCCCAGGGTCTCTGGGATCATGACTGTGGTTTAGCAAAGCATTCCTCCATCAGCCACACATGTGAGCATCCCCAAATGCTCACGTGTCCCTCTGCCCAGATGCTAAAGCACGAGCTCCTCAGTGGCCATGTGCTCAGCAAGCCAGTGACCTGGCCCCAGGTGGGACTGCAGCACAGCACCTGCCTGAGGGACCCAAGATCATACTGAAATCACTCAGTGCAGCAAGTGTTCTCTGTGGCTGAAAATCAAGGTCTGATGTGCTTCTTGTCGATGCTGTCAAGCTGTACCTTGGTTGGGATTTCTCTGTTGACTCATGGCTAAAAAAATCTCCCGCACAGAGCAATCAGACAATGTCCTCTAAAGGCACGCAATCTGCTCAAGAGTGGCGAGTTATGATCTGCCCATGGAGCTATTGTTATTTGAGTTTTTATTAATCATTTACTACATTTTATGAGGTTAGTCACCTGCATTGCCTCTGTGCTGACACAACAATTTACCACTACAAGGATGAAAAATAGAATAAAAGATCATTTACCAGCAGCTTGCAATGCTCTTTACCAGGTTACAAAGGCAGCTGGCAGAGAGAAATTTCTGCTGGGGAATCAAAACAAAAGAAAAAGGAATGATGAGGCACAGCCAGAAGGGTATCACTGAAGATCAGTTTTATACTGAAGTGTGTGATAACCAATTAGTCTGAGACATTTTGAATTGATAGTTCTGGCATTGAATTTTCTCTCCCATGGGTTTGTAAACCTCTCACTGGCTTAGCTCTGGTAACATTTATTTAGAGATATGTGAGGGCATCACTGGAGACCACAAAAGGACACTGATATTAGGCACATGATGTAGATACTAAATAATATAGATTATATGTATATTAGATAGATTAAAAACCACAGAACTAGCTAATGTCCTGCCATAAATGTATATTACTTCATCAAGATCAATGGCATCTCTGCCAGGTCTCAGCAGCTGTGGATTGGACCCATGAGCTATCACACAGGACTTGGAGAACACCCCATCAGGCAGAGGCAGCCTGTGTTGGGAGCATCATGCTCCCTTTCAAGTTGGGAGTGACAAACAGGGCTAAGCTATGGACACAGCAACCTGTCTCACAGCTTGGCTTCTTGTGCCAGGATGCTCAGGGAAGTGCAAGACAATGCCTTGTTCCTGTGTGGGCAGGACATGGACACAGTCGGCTACGGTGGGCAAGCAGGGTACTGTGCCATGCTCACAGGGGAGCAGAGCTGAGCAGGACTTCCAGTCCTCTTAAAAGCATTTTTTAAAATAGCTGATAAATTATTTATCAACTATAAATGGCCAGGGTAAATCTTTGGCAAGGAGCAGCACAGCACAGTTAGTGTTGACAACTGTAACTGGCAATTTATAGCCACTAGTAAACCACTGTTAAGCATATTACTCAGTCTTCTAAGTGAGTCTATTCTACTTACAGGAATAAGAAACAACCTCCCCAGCCTCTCCCTGTTCAGAAAGCCATCTCCTTCTAGCTCACCACAGCTTTGCTCTCCAGCTTCTTCAGGAATTCATGGAGTTGAGACCTACCATCACTTGCTGTTTCAGGTATTTCCCAGTGAGAGACACTTGCAGCCTCTGGCTTGTAGCTGTCATGGTAATGAAGCACAGGATTTCTTTCTGGCCACAGCTGCTGAGGACTTGGAACAGTGGTTGCCTCTTGATCAAGTGATGGGAGATGTACAGCACTGTGGTGATGCATGGGGCAGACCTCTGCCACACCAGCCAGCAAAACATTTCACCTTACTGCTGTGTGTAAGGAGAAGTGACAGTTTATCCTCCAGACCTACTCCAGGTGCTCCTTCTGCAAAGGAGGCAGAGCATCCTTGCTGCTGGTGGTGAGGGCAATATCTGTCCTGCCTGCATGTGGGTGGTATGGCTGAGTGTTGGAGGGACAGAAATGTGCTAAAACCAAACAAACAGCCCTTCCCCCACTTAAAGCACTGCTACGACAAATATGCAAAAGTCACATATTTTGCAAGTGTAGAGCCTTCCTAGCAATAATTAGCTTCTAAACATTCCCCTGTCCTGTATAATAAATGAACAGCATAGTAAATGTTATGAGAATAATTCATTATTCATCATGAATAACAAATGAAGGGAATAATTTACCATCCACTGATCTTTAAAAGGGCTGCTTCTTTTTTAATCATGTAGGGATGCCAAGTGCTGAGGAAGAGGTCCATGTTCGGTCACACAGACACTACAGCTGCAGCTGCTTCTGGGTGGGTGCCTTGGCCTCAGGGCTGGCACGTTGCTGCTGTTTGCTGGTGGTACCATGACATAGCCTCTGAAAAAGTCACCTTATGCACAGATGAGGATGGTGCTGCATCTCTGATATCCTTTCCACCTCCGTGCTCTTTCCCAAGCCCATCTGTCTCCACACACGACTGTCACCCTAGGCCAGTATGTACCCTAGGCCACTCCATTCCTGAAGCCCTGACGTATACCTCCAGTATGCTGCTGTACTTTGACCATGACAAAGAGCCCTGAGACGTCAAAACAGCAATTAAATGCATAATCACATGGGTAAAAAGGAAGAATATTTTTTTCCCTCATCAGCTTTGTGGCCCACGCAACAGTTGTTCTACCTGCCTGGTTGGGCAGGAAGATGCTATTCTCCCATCACATTCAGCACCACAGCCCAAATCCAGGTTTGCTCCCCACCAACTCCTTTCCTTTTTTACCTCCCTACAAGCAGCTCTCTTTTTCCTATTTCGCAATATCAGATTTCTTTTTTCTTGTCCACAGCCAATCTGTTATGCTGTTGTCTGTGTCCTTCAAAGATCATAGTGTTCATGGGATTTAACCCCTTGCCAAAGCCTCCCTCTTTTGCACTTCTGGAAACCTGAGAGCCTCCCCACCCCCAACACCTTTCCTTGGGAGCTTAATACTGCTTGGGGGTAGCATTTGTGGACCCATTTCTGTGTTATCGCTGCTGATTATTACTTGTTTATTGCTCTTCCTTCTCTTGTGTTCCCCCAGTGCTCCAGATGACAGACAGCACATAAATCACTGTAATGGAGCACAGCAAACAGAGATGAAGGTACACAAATTGTGTGTGTGCAGTAGCAGATAAGGAGTGTTAGTGGATCTTTTTGGTGCCTTTTGCAGCGAGGAGTCAAGGAAGCTGTGCTCCCAGCCCAGGTATCTCTAGCACCCTGACCACTAAGGACAGCTGAGAAAATACCTTTGAGAAATGGGTCCCTGCAAAAATCACTCTGCCTGTCACACTTGCCAGCCGCCTTGGCATGCCAGCAACCCCTGCAGATCGTTTTCATGTGTGACTTGTTTAAAAAATCCCTAAATGAACACTTACAACCCATAGACCAGAATATAAAAACTAAAATTCTGCATTAGGATTTTAGGAAGTTATTTTTTTTTATTCTAACCTTTCACCTACATTATTGCTCCTGGATGTGAATAAGCACTAAAACATAAAGGGTAGTTAAAAGCATCTGCCTGTTACACAGTAACTGCCCCCATGTGAATTTAGCTTGGTGAGTACATTTAATGTTTTCCAATGATTTCAGCTGTAAGTTTTGCTAAACTTGCTTTTTTGGAGACTATTTTTGAGTAAAGACTTCCATAGGATAATCAAGATAATGCCAGCAAACTGACTTATGACCTCCAATATCTCAAAATATTCACAAACCTGCTGACTAACTGAGTATATTTTTGGCTGTGTGAACTTTCCAACCCTGAATGGAGTGATTAGCGACAAAGAGGGGATTTATATTTAAATCAGCGTGAGCTAATGAAACTCTGGTGTGTGCCGAGAGCAGCCTCAGAATTATACATGATGGTGCTGTGCTGAGGAGCAGTTAACACCTCACTGGCTGCCACTTTCAATAAAACCCCACCACCCCAGCAGGACCTGGACTTCTCTCACCCATCCAGCTACCAGGAATAGGAGTATCAAAGTCATGCAACATCTCCAGCCTAATAACATTTAGGCAGAGAGCTGAGATAATCAGACACTCAGAATAAGTCTAGAAGATGCTTTCTGGTAACAAGTGAGACAGAAAGAGTCACACCAAGCATTGCAGCTAACTACTAGGCTTTCTGGGTCACTCTTTTCCTTTGGGCAGTGTAGAGGAATGTCTCAGTTTCATTGTTCCTTACACATACCCTCTGGCTCTGGAGGACTGACAGATTTTCATGTGTGTGCATGATTTTACAGCTAGATCCCACAAAAACTACCTACAAGAAGCCAGCAAAAATCTTCCTTGAATACCTGCAGAGATATGCAGTTGAACAAGGTCCCTAAGACAGTCCATAAAATGCGTTTCCCAGGAGGCTCTGATTAACACAGGCTGCTTTAATCAGAATGAAAGCACTGATTTGGACACATGCATAGAGGTATGAGCTCTGGTTTGACCCTCCACATGTGTTCTCTTCAAAGACAGCAAGATGACCCACCTCATCCTGGTTCACAGCACTGACCTGCAGGGTGGGACCTTGGTGCAGGTTAAAGGAAAGTTTTAATTGGCATTATGCCTTCTCAGGCTTTATCGGTCAGCTTTGAAGTCTAACCAGCTTCCTTGTGAGGAATTCAAATTTGGCATGCTTGCATGAGACATAATGTGGCAACAGAGGTAGCTCTATATGTATGGTAATTTTTAGAGTTGAGTGACACTTCTCAAATGGGTAAGTTCACTGAAACATGCAGAAACCAATGGAACTTGTGAAAAAAATTAGAAAGTGTACAAATGTTTCCTTTTGACATGTCAAAAGGAATGGTTTGGAGACTGTGTTTCAACATTATCAAAACAAAATATTTTGACTTTTTGTTTTGAAACAAGCTTTTGGTTTTTTAAAAACTGACCTAAATTTTAGGAAAAGATTTTTTTTAAACCAGCATTATATAACTAAAAAAACCCAAACCGACATTTCTTTTCCTGATGAGGAAAATTGGGTTTACTCATTTTTCCCCTGGTTTTGCATTTGACAACCAAACTGACAAATCCATATTCATCTGCTTTTTCACTGTTAACACTCATGTCACATCCCCAGCTGCTAAAAGAAAGCAATGCCTTCATCCAGCAACACATCACTGCTGTTACTCAACATCCTTGCTTTCACTGTGCAAAAAAGGGATTACTATAATGAAGTGTTGTCCACTCCATGTGGACTATGTCCACAAAAAGCATGGTGGCATCCCAGGTACCTGCAGCCATAAGTGGTTCAGTGTCCCTGGCACAGGACGTGGACATGCCTGACTGCCCCACAGCCACTCAAGTCCCCACTGCACCTGGGCTGGCCTCTGCCAGGAGCTCTGTCCTTATCAGGGCTTTATTCAGTCAATTGGGTTAATGAATCACTGTGTTTTGCCAGTGAAATGAACCCTCTCTAGCCTCTTATCTCCTGATCACGCACAGCAAGAGAGCAGAAGAACAAAGACGGATTTATCGGGTCCTCTGTTACTCACCACCTGAAATGGCTGATAGGGCTCAGCAATGTGGCAGCACTGCTTTTTAATGGCCAATTTATCTGCTTTCTGCTTCCCTTCCCACCCATGAGTTTTGATTCAAAAAATAACTTGAATAAAACAGTCGCTGTGGAGCTGGCTTTGTTTATGGCTGGCTGTTTCTGCTCTGGCTCTGGCAGTCTCAGACAACTGGTTCGCCGGTGTTAAAGTTCACCATCCTCCCAGGCAGCACTTGCTGCAGAGCTGGGACCCTCTGAAACTATCAGGCACATTCTTGTGTCCACTGCTGTGGACAGTGATCCCCAATGCCCTGCACTGCAGAGCCAAAGGTTCATGAGGATATCTCGTGCCCTTCAGATACTGCAGTTCCCTGTGATGTTTGAAGCCACCCATGCCCTTGTGGCATCCTTAAGCACTGGAAAAGTCTGTTCATTAACAACAGATGAGTTTAGGGGTTTAGTATGCCCACAGACAAGATAGTTCATCTGTGTGTGATAAAGGGCTGTGAGCTGCCTGCAACACACATCTCTGCCATGGCAGTCTGAGCATCAATGGAAACACCTCCTGCTGCATGCAGCAGAGCCAGGATTTCAGCCTGTACTTCATCAACAGCTACTGAGTATCTAGTCTTCAATCTCACTGCTTTCTGGGCCTTGGCTTCCTCATTTAATTTGATTAAAAGCTGTTCTGCCCAGGGTCTGTTTGGACACTAGCTATTATAACATTTTCATCATGGGGTAGCCGGACCCTGTTGCCACAGAAGGACATCCAGTATTTTTTCCATTCCTCCCTGCAACTTGGGGAGTTTGCACCAAGATTCAGTATTATGGGGAATTCCTACTAAGCAGCAATTTCCTGTAAGTTGTTCTTATGCCTTCTGTGACATGAGAGCCTTCAGCTGTTTCTAGTCTCTTTCTAAATCTTGCAGTAGTGAGGGGATGCTTTAGTTACACTGGTGAGCGGGAAATCAAAATGCATTTTAGTGCTCTGCCCAGCACTGTGGTTACCAACTATTGATTCATTCCCAGTGCATTGCTAGTACCATTTGATTCTATTTTAGTTTATTCCCTTTTCCTCCTACCCCTCTCTGTTTTCTATAACAACCCCAGGCACAGATTGATGCTTGGTGGCTGAGATGGAGCAGTGACATCTCTGCAGCTCCAGGCTCAGTGGCAAGCTGCAGTGACTAAGAGGATGCATAGCTGCTTTACAAAAACCCTATTTCCAGGACATTACAACTCAAAAATAATTTCCAGTTCTCTTATTATTCTCAGCCCAGGGCAATTGCACTGTGGTCTCAGTGCAGCCGGCTCTGCCAGTCACTCCTGTTAAATATACTGCTTTCCTTCCAGTTTAAGGTTAACAAAAATTAGATTTGTGTGGCCAAATATAGGCAGAGATTTTATTCCCATGAGGCCATGTCTGCATTATTGAATCCCAGTCTTTTTAATGTGAAACAAAAATATACCAGTCATAGTTTTTTATCAAAAAATATCACACTAAATTATGTTTCAGGGAAAGAGGGTGAGTTTGAATTTTTCCCCTGGTGATCAGTGCAGTGAGGAATGACTTTTATCAAGGCTCCAGCAAGGGAAAGGGAAATAGATGCAGAAGATATGCACACAGCAGTGATGCCACTGCTCTTAGCCATGTCAGAATGGGCTTGGAGAATGTCATGAACTGGGTAAATACCCTAAATTTTCAGAATTTTACAAGCCATGTTGGAGTGACCCCTCAATGCTGTATTTGTAAATATGTAGTAACAAATTCCTCCAAAGGTGTTCTCTGTCCTTGTTATTTGTTTTCCATGATTCTATGAACATCTACTCCTACATAGGCATGCTAATGAAGAACAGGAGGTTTATGATTTGATTTTGTGGGATTTTTCCCTTTCCTGTCCCACATCAGTCTCCACTTGTATTTAAGCCATAGATTTAAAAAAGGAAGCAGAAAACCTGGAACAGGCTGTCCAGAGAAGTTGTAGATGCCCCATCTACAGTGACAGTGTCCAAGGACAGGTTGAAGGGAGCCTTGGGCAACATGGTCTAAGGAAAGGTGTCCTTGCCCATGGGCAGGAGGGTTGGAAAGAGATGATCTTTAAATTCCCTTCCAACCAAACCATTCTTTGACTCTGTGGTTAATAATGATGATCAATAGTAATAATGAGCAATAAGAGTTGATAACACAATCATTTTGATGTTAAAAGTTATAATTAGTATTTCTAAACTGTCTAGATTTATATCAAGAATTTTAGTGTCACGTCTCCTATTAGGCAAATCTGTTTTCACATTTGATGCTATAATAAAAAGTAGAAGTAGGGATAGCCAGTAACACAGTTCTACATTATCTCCTATAAATATAGAGATAGGTATCATTAAATATGGATCTATATGTATATAACCAATCATTTAAAATAACTTTTGTGGCCTGCAGTGTCATTAATTAGGTAATAACTGAAACACATTTAGGTAAAAAATATTGTTGAATAATTTTAAATGTGACTATTTTACTGGCTTTTTGTTAAGAAGACAAAAAGCACATGAGGTTCCTAGGAGAGCTGTGCCTATGGAGGGAACGAGCTAGCTGAAATGCAAGATTTTTGCTTTATCAGACTTCTTTTAAGTGGCTTTTTTTTTTTTTTTCTTCAAAATTACATGGAGTTTTGGATTTTCCCCCACAATTTCTCTCTTTTCATTTTTGGCCTTT
>NDXB01016826.1:90024-103421 GCA_002631895.1 Agapornis roseicollis
TTTTTTTTTGTTTTAAATGGTTTTTTTTTTTTTTTTCTTCAAAATTACATGGAGTTTTGGATTTTCCCCCACAAATTCTCTCTTTGCACTTTTGGCACTTGCTGTACCTAAGCGGTTTCATCCCAGAAGGGTGCTGCAGACAAGTGTTGAATCTGCACAAATGTTTCCAAATCAAAACAGTCAAAGTGCTACTCTATTTCCCTGGTTCTCTGATGTTTAGAAATAAACATTGGCAGTACTTATTGAGGGCTTTTTGGAGCATCTCTAAGCATGTCAGAGGCATACGCCCTCTCAAAGTGACAGTTTGCAATTTTGTTTAGTGGCTGAAAAATGCAGGCTTGGAAATGCTATTTTTAAAAAAGGAAAAAGAGAAAACTGAAGTCCTGCATGGAACACCTGCAGCAGCCAAATATTTAAGCCATGCCACCCCAGCAGTCCTTTGGGACAGCCAGGAGAAGAACCTGGTACCAGCCCATAGTGGTGCTGCATGTGACACAGCATCACTCGGATATTGGCCCGCGGACAAGTACTGCTTCACACATGACCTCAGCTCTCTCCCTGTTTATTTTCCCAGCTTTACCAAATTGCTAGCCCATTCCTCACATTTTAGTATCTCCTCTTTCCCCCACTGACTCATATTTATTTCACACCCCACCTAATCCTGAGTGTAAAATTCCTAATATTCTTGCTCTTTGATGGCATGGTTTGTTCTCATCCAGGAAACAAATGATAATATCCAAATTTCCAATTTATTTTCTTCAATATTTCTCAGCTTTTCTTGCCTGTCTTGACGCCCTTCTTATAGGTCTTGATTTGCTACTTTTAAGATTTACTGTGACATACAAATTGTTTCTATTTGTACCTGCATGTGGAGTCAGTTGTGATGTGTCTTGGGAAAATTGACTTTAAAAACATAATATGAAAATGAGCAACATTAGGGAAAGCTAAGCCATCTTACTGTTGATACATTTTCCACCTTGAGAGGTTTTCCTTTTTTGCATCATTTGCATTATTGCCTTATTTACATTATTGCCTTTTTCTGGGAATCACTCCAATGGTGGGACTAAAGGGTCACAATTTGATGGAACATAGTGATGGTGATGCTAGATAAAATGTGCACAGACTGTTCCTTTCAGTTAATGTTACTGGGATAGCAGGATGTTGGAGAAAATGGATGACCTACTTTTATCCTCTGCATTAAAGATATGTTTTATAAGGTGGTAAGACTGTTTTGGAAATATATGCAAAATCCAAATACCAGTATCAACCCTGTGATTTCTATTTATAGTGGTGCAAGTAAAATCAGAATTATAAAGATAAGGGAAAAAGAACAAATATTTTTGTATCTGCAGCATAGCTCCACCCTGCTATTCTTGGGAAACTTCATGTCCAATTCTGCTATGAAATGGCATTCAATCATCCTCAACTGCTTTTAATTACATTAGCTGTGTTATTGTAGCTGTTATCATCTAAGGATATGACTGAAGCAGTATTTATACAGAGAAGTAATATCATTTGTTGGAACAGCCGATACACTGACAAGTGTTCGTCATACAAGCCTGAAAAAGGGTTTGTGTGCCTGAAAACATATCTGTTTTTTTTTCTTTTTCCTAAACTATCAGTTTGTTCTAATAAAAGGAATTACATCTCCCTGTAGACTTTATCTTATTTAATTATATGAGCACTGAAAATAGGTGAATCAAATTGCATAAGATCATTTTTTTTTGTCCCCAAACTATGCTAGTAGCTCCTTCTGGGGCCCTCTGTTTCCAAACGGCTTGAAAAGACCTAGAACATCAGGTTACAATTATTACCATATATGTATCAACTCAATTTAATCAAAAATATCAGAAAGAGCATAAGCCATCAGACTTTGAGCTTTGAAACAGTCTTTGTCTTTGGGAGAGAGAGCTGTGGCTCATAAGGGTTGTGTCTACGTGTATTTGTGCAGGGGCTGCCTTTACTGGAGGCATGCAAAGTGACTGCTGTTTGTACTAGCATTCCTGTTATCAGTTTTGTTCCCAGGCCGAAACTCAAAAACATAGTGCTGCACCAGTTACTATGAAGAAGAAAAAGATGACTGCCACTGCTAAACTCCAGGACAGTGGGTCTCAGGGCTGATCCAATGTGGCAGCTTCTTTATCTTCAACTTGCTGTATAACTATTTTCATCCTAACCCATTTTCTGCCTGGAAGTAACCCAAAGCAGAAGCCCCCAAACACTTGAACTCATTGTATTTCAACTCAACACTACTGAGAATCATTCAATATCTTTAGCCAAAATAATTTCTTACCAAGTTTCCAGCCAAATTTGCAGGCTCAAGAGGGTCCATGAATCATAGAGGAACAGCTACTCATTTGCTGCATAACTTTGCTTCTAATTACAAATGGGCAACCATAATGTTTGGAGTCATTTATTGGTCAAAAATGACACTGGGAATTCAATGTAATGAGCTCAGTGGTCAGATATGATGATGAGAAATAAAAGTATTTAGTGCATGGACAGAATGTAAGCTGCTTGGCTAGCAAAATGGAAACAGTTTTTAAAGCTTCCTTGTACCTTGGCTACACAACATTTAACTTCATGTTTGACTTTAAACATTACAGAAGGGCTTTATTTTGGTCACATGTACTGTGGATTCCTTTTAACATTTATTCCTCAAGAGTAAGGCTTTTATTTAATCCAGAATTTGCAGACTGAAAGAATTAATCTTTTGTATGCTTTCTTCCTTGGAGAGATTTTTAGAAAGCATATGTTTGTTTCATAGTTTTCTGACTATGTCTTTTGTTATAACTGCTTGCTTGCCACCTCCCCTTCTCCCCAGCTTGTTTACACAGGGGATAAAAACCTGACCTTGACTTTAAGGTCTTTGGTGTTTCAAACTGTACAGTCAGCAGAGAGTAAAGGGGAAAATCAATGTGAATCATATTAGACAAGTAGAAGAGTAATGCGTAAGTGCTGGGAAGTCATCCTGGAAATGGAAACAACTGAGCTAATTCTTAAAAGAGCACATCCCACTGATTCACCTCATGTGCTTAAAACCCCCTATCCACCTCTTTTCTGCACCCTTTTTCTCCCCGTCTAACACACCATTTGGACTGTAAGAATACAAGGATGTACCAGAGCCCTCCCGAGGTACCCACCTCAGCTAGGTGGGAGTTGGAGTCAGAGGACAAAGAAGTGGCCCATATCTTCACCTGCCACAAGCTCTGCCTCTGCATCTGTGACTCTGATATTACAGGGGTCTTGTTAGAATCTCCAATAAACAAAATGTGTCAAATAAATCTATAAGACAGGTGAGACAGAACAGCTTAGCAGATAAGAGACGTGACATTGTTAATGAGGATGTCAGTGACTGATTGTGTTTGTCACCAGTGGAATCGCAAAGCACCATGTCTGTACTGTGTTTTGGGAGAAATTGCTGTTTCCTCACCGTTTCTCAATTTATGGAGTGAAATCCTAGTGGAGCTGCCTTGGCATACTGTCAGGACATCGAGGTCAGGGAGGCAAAGTCACACTTCATCTACCAGACGTGCCTTTCCATGAAGATGTACAGATCATTGCCATTTAAATGCAAATCATGTTTGGTTCAATATATTTAAATACCAGTGAAATGTCCTCAGCAATACTAGCAGACTGTTAATACATATGAGTATGAAATTCTTAATTAATTAGATGACATTAGAGTACCAGTTGTGCTCTCAAAACAGCTCAAAAGTACTCTTTTAAAGGGAATTAATATTTAATAGGGAAAAATGCAACAGCTTCCTGAAGTCTAAATTAAATGAATATACCTTTATGGCTTTTAGAAGTGTTTTACTCACAATTTAGGGAATTGCATCATAGGTGTTTTCTGCAACAGTGGGGCATACCCTGGGAAGTGTACCATCCATTAACCTTTTCTTCAGAGCCTGATTCCCCTTCTTAAGCAAGAAATTGCTGGAAGACCAGAAAAAATGTATTTCCCTTGAAAACAAGCTGGAGGAAGGAACAGAGGGTTGGAGGAGGTGTAGCACCAGCCGAGGAGCAGACATACCCTCTGGCATATGGATACCTCTTTGCAGGCAGGGAGGCCCATTCAGGCCCCTACCCTACCACATGCAGAGGGCCCATGAGAGCTGCAAGCAGTGCTGGGATCCAGCAGCACACATGCATACAAGCTTCGTGCCCCCCCAGCAGGAACCAGGTGCCACATTTACCCATTTCACAGGATTATCAGGTTAACATTCCCACAGCTAGAACATCTGGGGTCGCCTCCCAGATATTGCAAATGATGGTCCTGACCAGGGAACAGCCCCATGCAGAGAACCTGTGAGGTTAATGTCCTGCATATGAAAACAGCTGACTTATTATAATAACAGCAATGGCCATTCCTCAAATAAATTAGACTCACACGTGCAGATCCTTATTTGCAAATAACCTGTAGGTGTCATCAAATAATTTACATTTTCCTCCTTATGCAACAGAAAATTAAGCAGAAGACAGCTGAAGTGAATTTCAAGCTGCAGCCCTATAAAAAAACCATGCTGCTGAGAAAAACATTGTTTAAAGTAATTTGAGAAGCTGGCTGGTGAAATTCAGTCACTTTTTCCAAGGCAGAAGAATTTATAGATCCTATCTTCAACACAAATAATTTCTGTTAGATTCCCCTGCTTTTAAAAATGGGTTCCAATAACCTTTATTTATCATGTTTTCTCAGGGCCACACAAATCAGACAAAAATTGCGTGGTAGTCTCCTTTCTATTTAAGCACATAAAGCAAGCATGTGCAACATCTTGCATTAAGAGTTTCAGCCATGGTTTTATTTCCATAGCTGTTTCAGCATCCCTAGATGTTACTGCTTAAAGTCACCCTCTATACCAGAAGGGCTTCTTCAGTACTACTGTGTTATAAATAACACTAATAGTAGTAATAATGGTGAGTAGTCCTTAAGTTATCTCATACTTTTCTTCAATTTTGCTCCTGCAACACCATGTTAGGACATTTTGTCTGAGATGACAGGAAGAAAGGGTATCGATTTTCTCAAGATTGCTACCTTTTTCTCATCCTATTTAGTGCCAAGGGCTGGTATAAATTGCTCCAGGATCACAACACGCCGTACACTGACACAACCAGGCAGCACGGCGCCAAGTTTGGGACTGCTGCAATGCCAGCTTGCTCAAGACAGTTCACAGCAGGGACTTTGCTTGAAATCTTGGTGTATTTTTAGTTGAGTTATGTGAGAAATAAAAGTAGGCCATCCGTGCTCAGCAGAACTGTACAGACAGGCTTTGCATACAGAGCAGAATTGGAGAACAGGGTGGGGGTTGGGCTTTTTCTTCTTTTTCTTTCATTCTCCTGACTTTGCACTAAAGTTAAATATCATGTTTTACCCAGTGAACTCACATGAGGGTGTACAATAGATGTACGGGAGAAAAGCAGTCTGCTCAGAGCCAGAGAGAAGCAAACAGTCCTGCATTGGCAGGACCAAAGTTGGTCCAGTGTTGGCAGGACCAGTGGCACCACTGTGGAAGAGGGGGAGAAAGGAGATGGGAAGAGGTTCCGGAAGCTTCCTTGAGATATCCTCTTAGTGTTCATGGCTGGGAAACCAAGCAGGGAAATTGAGGCACTCCTCTCTAGCCTTATTCTGTGGTTTGGAAAGCAATTTGAATGAAAAATGAAGAGTTTGTGTACAAATCAGAGAAGAAAAATAGGACCCATACAAGAGAAGAAGAAATTAAAGAAGTGGAGTCTAGGCTTGAAAAACTCTTCAATATCAGCATTTCTTCCCACCAAAAGGAAGCAATTTATTTTCCCTGGAAGGAGACAAAATGAACAGCAAAGACTACTGTTGTGGCAAGAACACCTGGAGATGTGCTAGCTGCAGTGAGTGCTAGCTGGCAGCGATAGCAATGGCATAATTTGTAGCAACATCTGCAGTTGGCCCAGCAACCATCTCTCCTCATTAATTAGCAGAAAACGTAGGTTTGCCAGACAGTCCCATTGGCTTTTGTATTATTACTGTATCCCTTAGCTAATAAGCTGTCCTCTTCCCTTCCTGCTGAGTGAGGTATATCCAGTCTCACTGCAAAACAGGCACAGAAACCCCATGTGTATGAACAGGGGTGGCAATGGGCTTACCACCATTTTGTGTGGGTCATGTTTACTACAACCACATGATTAAACAACAGTGGGTTGTAGGCCTATGGAGATAATAGCAGAGGTTCATCACTAACTCATTTGTCCCTCCCTGTGCCTCTAATTTTATCCTGCAAGGCATTCAACCATGTATGTATGATTCTGGCTTTTACTCTCTGAAATTATTTTGGGTTATTTGTAGTTTATTCACAATTGTGCCTTGGTCCTCCAAGCTGACAAATACATCTTATCTGCCTGAAGATAAGAACCATGACACTGTCCTTCAGGAGTGATTTGTTTCAGCCAGTGAGACAGTATTATAATCCAACTCTACTTAATCCCCATTGAAACAGTATAGTCCAGCTATGCAAGAAAGCAAAATGTTGATCAACAGGGACCCCTGGGAACCTTTGCCTGGCCATTACATGCCATCTCATTGAACACCATCCTGGAGATGAATTACAGCAGCAATGCAGAAATTAATACAAGGTGGAGGGAGGTGTCAACTTTAAGCAAGTCTCTGCCAACCTCAGCTTTCTTTTCCAGGGTTGCACTTATGATCAAATGTCAACTCCTCGTCATGGATAAGAGGCTACAGGCTGTTAAGTGGAGAGCCCCAGATCTCTGGCAGGAGAGCTTCTATCAAGTCGTGGCTGCCTAGTCCTGTTGGTCATGCAGACACTATTCCATTTACTTGCACACAGTGCCGAGCCTGACACAGTCTTTTCATAACTCAAGCAATTTCATGCACAGTTTCATTCTTTCCATAGTGGGAAGGGGGACTTATTGCAAGAAAACCCGATCCAAAATGATCAAGGTGGCTCAATAACACAAGGCAAATGGTAGTGCTATGGCCCTGCTAGACAATAGCAAAACACATTCGGGTATGCAGCTCAGACCTTTCTGCATTACACATGTAATTAGGTTGTTTCCATGGTAATGATCTAATTATGGTCTTCTTGGCTTTGTGTAATCACATTTGCTGCTTTTTGGCAGAGCTGTTTTCCTTATTTTTGAACTGCAACACTTGGCAAGATGTTCTTTCTAAAGCCGAATAATAATTTTGCCTGATGGAAACCGACAAGTCTGTGAGCTTTTATTTAGCAGGGTTGAAGATACAAGACAAAACTATATATATATATATATATATATATATAAAAATAAGGATTTTTATCCCCATAATTTCTGTTCCTCCTTCCTTCCTACCTTTTTTTTAGCAAGTGCTTAAAATAATGAATTATAGCAGTGGCTCCCACATGGGACAGGATACTCCAGAGGCCTCTCTTCTGTTCCTGGGATTAGTGATGGGCTGATCTAAGGGCATGAGATTTCACCTCTCCCTGCTTTACTTTCCTTGTCTGGGAATAATGATACTGACTTCAGATGAAATGTATATGCAAAATGTGTATTATTTCTACTAAGCTATTTTAGCTCCTGGTAAGCCAGGTACCTTAGAGACAGCTGGTGAAACCCTGGCCCTGTAGAAGGTCAAGGGCAAAGCTCTGATATATTTCCACAGTACTGCTATTTCCCATGTGGCTGTTCAAATGCCTTAATAAAAAAACAGATATGAAAAGCCAAATCTAGCAGCCTTGGTTTTAGTGACATGTGCAGTATCTCTCTTAGCTGCCATAGCACTGCAGGAGAATCTGACTGTGTGATCTGCTGTTTGCAAGTGGGATCCCCTTCACCAAGCCCACACCCCCTGGCAGCTCTTCTTATTCCTCTGTGTTATAGGTTTTAGGGAGATGCAGAGTTCAAGGCTCTGCTAGAGCAAATGCTTATAGGGATTTAACGTTGTCTGAGTTTGTTGTGCAGGAGAGGTGCTTCTAATAGCCTGTAATCTCTTCTATGGCAACTCTCTCCTTGAAGTCAGCTGCAAGATCTGTCTGTTAGTTATCACTTAGAAAGATTTGTAAAGCTTTCTTTCAAAACAAAAGACATATTTCTAGCTTGAGCAATAAGGGATCTGGGAAAAGACAAGAGGTGAAAGGTCAAACAAGAGGAGCTTGTGAAATCACACTGGAGCAGAACTGCAGGCTGTAGTCAGCCAGGAGCTTGTATTGCAATTGACAAGGCTATTCACAAAAAGGTTTTTGATTAGAGTTGCCATGACAATAGAAAACACCTAAAAAAGATCTATGAAATGTTATATCAGCATCAAGCCAAGAAGTTAAGCCAAGTCTACACTTAGGTTATTTCTATGAATCAGTAACTTTTATAGTAGTACTGCTGAAGGAAGGATTTGGTCCTCTGACTTTGAAGATTTGGGAAAAGAGGTATGAAATGTAAATTATGACAGAAAAGATTTGTGTCATAAAGAATTTGCTGTGGAAGGATGCTGGAAATCTTGACAATACTGTTTACAGCTCTTGCTTAGTGTACAGAATATACACACAAGACAACTGGATCCTATGATTTTGACAGGTGGCTATGGCTACTTTCTGAATTAATACAATATAACACCCACTCTGCACATCTTCTAAGGATTGAAATTTCCATCTCTAAACCATAACAGAGAGATTTCAAAACCAAAATAAGTGGCATAGAATTTCAAGGACCCAGCAAAAATTATTCACTTTTGAAAGCAGTGTTTTCTCAAGATATCAGAGATGAGAAGAAAACCTCATGCTGCTGTTGTTTTGAATGAATAATGATGTGAGGGTGGCTTTTTTTAGTTCATTTGATGCCCCTCTGAGCACAGAATCCTCAGAGCTTAAAGCAAGTACCAGAGTTGTCCTCTGCTGTTTTCTGGGGCTGGCAGGGGAGGTTTGCAGAACTGACCGTGCTGTTAGCCCAGAGAATGTAAGTTATGCTATTGCGCACTATGATTTTTTGATAGGTTCAGCAGAAAATAAAACTAATTGTGATTAGCTATTGCCAATGAAGTTTTAGCAGATTGACACTTCTCAAATGCCATGATATACCCAAATAAGCACAAAAAGAAATGCTTGTGAATGAACAGGCAACTGCACAGCACTCATGGTGAAAGTCAAATAACAGCAGTGAAGGGAGGTGGGATTTCAGGTCTGCCCTGTCACTGCTCCTAGTGAAGTGAACACCTTTTCTGAGGACCTTTCAACAGGTCACAGCTGATTGACTTCCACATCTTCCCTGCACGGCAGGTAAGTATGAAACATGTACCCTGCTGGAACATCATTCTTCATTGATACCCAGCCACCCCCTGGATGGGATGATATTTCAGCTGGCAAATGGGGCACAGTCTTAGTAAGACATTCGTACCTCAGGTACCCTTCTCCTCTTCCTCTTGCCCTGCTTTTCAGCCAGCCAGAGCAAGGAAGAGGAGGCTGGCAATCAGCTGGAGGTTGATGGCCCTGAGGTTGAACAGAGAGCAAGCACTGCGGTTGGTAAGGACCAAGCTGCAGCAACCTTGCTTGCACAGGGCTGGGGCTTCTCAGAAACATCTCAGCATAAGATCCTCGGTGGGAACCCTACAAAAAATCTTTCACTTGAGGGGCAGCCCAGCTCTACCAGCAAGTGCCTGGGGCTGAGGATCAATCTCCTGAAGGGAACAGGTTGGGTCCTCTCTGTGTTTTGTCCATGCAGTAGAGCAGTGTACTATGCACACATAACAGCACAACATGTACTTACACATACATATACATATACAACATAACCATGTGGGATATCATCTCCTGTCTCCTCCCTGTCTAACAGCAGAAGAAGGGACAGGGTTGTCTCCAGAGAGAATAATGGCATGTTAACAAGAGACCTGTTCACTGAAACTGCTGCTTCTTGTACTTTGGCTCTGGTTGTGGTATTGGAGAGTATGGAACTGCATATTTTACTGTGCAAACTGCACAGACATCCCTGCAGTGCAAAACATCATGTACAAGCTGCAGTAATCACCATCTCTTGCCTTCAAGGTATTGCACACTTGTAGACTAAAATCAGAGCTGAGGAGCCTGTCCTCCTTTCCATGAGTCTGCAGATTTCATTAATGCCACCAAGGTTTTAATGTGTGCTGCAGAAAAGACCAGAACCCCCTCAATTTATTTTGCTCTTGTTTCCTTCTTTCATAACCCAGATATTTGCATAATACAGGGCAGCAATGCCAAGTGCCAGATGCCTCCATTCCTGCTGCACAGGCTCCATATGCTGTCTATCTCTATCAGTCCCAGGGAACTCTGCAGTTGCGGGAGGACAATTCTCAAACTGTATGTGTGTAAATTAGAGCTGACACTCTGCAGTTTTAATTCACAGACTGAACGAGATCCTTGCTCACACCCTACCCATCAGATAACCCTAATACCATGATCAATACAGCCAGATAATTACAAGAAGTAGGAAAGCTAAGTGTATGTTTCCATTTTTTTTTCATCAAAACAAAGTCCTAGTGATATGTTCCTGCCAAGGCTTATACAATTCTCCTTTGTTACACTGAGAGCTCACATAAGCCTAATACTGTGTAATACTTTTTACGTGAATACTCTCAATGAGAAATTCCCTTTCATCTAAATCTAGCTCATCTATCTTGGTCTGAATCTCTAATTCTGTATGTGTAGGGGAGGGGAAACTGTCCCTCTGTTTCTCTGTTGATCTACTGCCAAATCCACTAACTTCAACAGCTAGAATGAGAATGACTGAGAAAAATTAAAACCTGGTCCATTAAATTTCAGAGATTCCACCTTTGGGTTTCATTGCTAAAGTTGGTTGATACAATTTCCCATTGTCTCCTGGTCACTTCAGATCTTGTTTCTCAAACATATGTTGCCCTTTTGCTCTTTATATATTTGCTTTGCTATTGGTTGGGAGGAGCTTGTCCTATGCAGGCATTGCCTTAGGAAGGGATACTAGCAAGCAGAAAGCCATTTCACACTGCCCTGGGAAGAATGAATCAACTTAGAGACATCCTGATTTTTTGTGTCAAGTGGAGCACCAAGGACACTGTTTCTGACCACAAACTCTGACTCCCATGCCAAAGGGGTAGGGGACCACTCAAAGCACAGTGTCAAGTGAAGCATGAGCATTTTTCCCATTTTCACTTTAAGTTGTACAGAAAGAATAGGGTCCACAAATCATGCATCAGGGTACCTTGATCAGGACCTAAGCAACAGCTCAGTGTTAGATAATTCTCACCTCTGTGCACACAGCAATGCAAGTAGGTGAATCCTCTTCCTTTGAAGTGCAATGTCCAAGTCTGACTTTTAGGATGTCTGGAGTCAAATATCAGCAGTAACCCTGCAGTGAAAGAAAGCAAAACAACTGCAGTCATTGATTGCACTGCTATAAATTCTCTGGTATAAGAAACTCATCTGTGCACACAGTTGTGAAGAAGCTATCATGAATATGGGGTCTAGTGCACACGCACACACACACAGAGCATATGCACACACAGACAGATCAATAGATTACATATGGTGCATGTGGCATAATTCATTACTTTTCTTGAAGGCTGTCACAAATCTGAGATGTATTGGGTGAGAAGAGTACTGGGATAGTCTTGTTATTAGTTCATAGCTCAGCTGCATTGTAAGATTTACTCTATGACATTGCTTCCAAAATTTATAACCTTTCAAATCAAAGGGACATCTCAGACTCTAGAGCTTTTGCCAATTGAAGGTGTTAATGATAAAAGCACAAGCCTGAAAAAGGGACATGTTAGACAATTATTCACAATATTCAGAACTGTTTCTCAGCCAATGTGCTACCCTATAAAAATTAATCTGGAAAATATATGGTGCTCCCAGCTGTCTCACTCATATCCGTACACTATCTGGTTGGTGCCACTGGAGGTGGTGTGATCAGAAAGCTTCATTTTGTCCATCTGTGGTGGATGCTTCCCAGGACTGCTTGCTAAATGAGCAGGGTATGGATACTATAGGGGCTTTAGTTGAAGCACATCCATACTGGAGAGGAACGTGTTTTGGTGAACACACCCAGGGCATGGCAGCCTTAGTGAGCCCTAGGCCTCAACCCTAGGAGAACATAAATGCTGCTGGTTTGAGAACATTCAGGGTGGTGCAGTAGAAAACTGTGGCTCTTGGCTGCATTGACATTTTGCTTCAATAACACACACACTGCTGCCTCTTGGCAGCTCTTGCCAGATGCGACTTAGCTTTTGCTAGGATAGGAAGGAGGAAAACTTTATCCTCAAAGCTGATTTGAGCATTTCTGTAGAAACAAATTTTCTCTGCAAAACTTTTTGTGTTGTTCAGTTGTTCCTTACTGTAAGGCAGTAATACTGTACAGCTTTTTCATGCATCAAAATTCCTCTGAAGTGCATGGCAAAAGCATAGTCACACAGTTTTGTGTCACTGTCAGGAGCACAGGACACCATGGAGGTAGTGCAGCAAGTGTTGTCACAATCTGAAAAGTAATTTATGCAAAAGGAGAGCCATTATGTGATTGACTGGCAGGCTGCAGTTGGAAAACATTTATAAAAATTTAACTTTCCTTCACTATAAAATCAGTTTGTTTTCAGTTATTTTGAAAAGTTTATTTTCAGTTTTGTCCAATTACAGCCTCTCTTGCAATGAGCTTTCCTTTCAAGCTGCACGGTTCTTTCATATTGAAATTTTTCATTTGTAAAATATCTAAAGGCACATTTCAATCACTGAAAACACTTTTCCTTCAAAAATATTGAAAAAATATTGCTTAAGCCAGCCACTAAGTGTTTCAGTATCTGCTATTCAGTGATTTCTAAAAACAACTGTTGAAAGAGTCTTAACTGCTACTGTAACAAATTAACCTGGAAAATCGTTTGCTCTTTAGAGTAGGGGTCAGGATAAGTATTCAAAAAGAACAGCCCGAACATGAGACTGAATTTTGACACTGGGTGTGCTCTTTTTTGTACTTATTACATCTGTACCTATATTGTAAATAGTAGATCAGAGTTTCCCAAATTAGAAAGACCCCAAAACAGGACCTAAGTGGCCACTATGTTTGGTTTGCTCATTTGTGTTTTAATCAGCCCCATATGAAAAGGTTATTCACCGTGCTGAGGGATTTGAGGCAAAGTGCGCTGCAAATTGTGGTCACTGTGAGTGATATGTTCGGGTGAATCACAGAATCATAGAATAGTTAGGGTTGGAAAGGACCTTAAGATCATCTAGTTCCAACCCCTCTGCCACAAGCAGGGACACCTCACACTAAACTGTGCCACCCAAGGCTTTGTCCAACCCGGCCTTGAACGCCACCAGGGATGGAGCACTCACAACTTTCCTGGGCGACCCATTCCAGTGCCTCACCACTCTTAATAGGAAAGAATTTCTTCCTTATATCCAATCTAAACCTCTCCTGTTTAAGTTTGAACCCAT
>NDXB01016828.1:0-37315 GCA_002631895.1 Agapornis roseicollis
TTGAAAAGCTGGGGTTTGTAACAGGTGGCCTCTGGAGGTCCCTGCCAGCCTCAGCTGGTTGATATTTTTATTTTTGAAGTTTTGAGGCATAGTCTATCATCACTTCAAAAGTATATATCCAGTCGTCTTCCTTGCATTTGTTAAATAATTTTCTTAGGTATCATGAACTTCTTGAAAGGCTAGACTCTAGCAAAATATGAACCTGATATAAAAGCCTTTGAGGACAGCAGGGTCCTAAGTGACCACATAATCTCATTTCCACACTTTTGTTCTACTTGCTTAACAGAATAACATACCAATGGTAAAAGAACAGAATGAAGGCAAGGACAAAATGATTACGTGGGCACTTGGGAGTTTAATGCATGCAGTTCTGCTTTTTTCATAAGCTTCATAATTATTTTCTTCAATTAGATGAAATCAGTTAAAAAGCTTAACTAATCAGTTACATAAGAAAATTTAAACAGGGAAAAGAAAGGCCCCAAGGACCTTAATTTCACATTATTTTACAAGTTAAACAAAGACGAATGCAAGTCATGTACTATGCACTGTAAGAAAAACTTTCCTCTTTCAAAAATTGTGTAGCTAAGCTAGACTTCCTAGAGTCACCACTTAATTGCGCATTAGCAGATTGTTTCTAGTACTCAAGCATTAAGATGCCATTTCCCATGGTTTTGCCAGCTTTCACCAGTAGTACTGCGGAGTCTTCCAAATAGACAACTAGTAGGGTATCTGTGTAATCTTACAAGAGTTGGAGCCAGAACTTTTAAGTATTTTTGCACTTGCAAAGCACTCTGGAGAACAGGTGATTTTTCTTTGTGATTTACTAGGAATGGCATTTCCAAATAGGCTGCAAAAGGATTTTCTAAAATTCATTAGAAGTCCTTCTTGTCTGACTCCCTTGGACTCCTGCTTCTGCTTTGTCTTGTTCTACAGAACATAGAGCACAAGGAGGTTAAGAAGAGTTATCAGACAGTAAAAAAAAAGAAAAAGACAAACCTGATTTCCTGAGTTTGTTTGTCAATTAAGGCCAGGGGAAATCAGTGGACCATTTTACTTCATCTCCTACATAAGTCTACTGAATTGTATCCGTTTACTTCTGTGCAGTGCCCAGTAACACCTAATTTCACTGAAGTTATGTTTTACTTGGAAAAAATCTGTTTTCAGATAAGGGTTGTTATTAATAGTTTCTGTTTTCATTAGTATTCTGCTACATTTCCTTCTTAAAAACAGTGTCCTATTTATTTCAATTTGTGTGTCTTCCCACCCTGCTTGCCATCCCTTCCACCCTGCTGTAACGTCCTCAACTAGAGTGGAGAATAACAGGAACTCAGTTTCCCCAGGAAGATCCTTTCTCCATCAAGATCAATTGATGATCCATCAAGAAAATTCTCAGCCTTCTTTTCATGAAGCAGGTTATAGTTACAGTGTACAAAGACATATTCTCTCCAGAGCTACTTTTCTCAGAATTCAGTGATCCTTTCTGTCTTATTTCTTTCTATGTGCCTATGCATTTTCCTCTCCTAAACATGTCCCTCTATCTTATCCTCACCATTGTTTACCTCTAGATGTGGTATCTACAGAATTTTGTTGGTAGTAATTTTGCATTCATTTCCAGATAATTGATTTAAATGATCAATAGCCTTAGGCTTATTTCTAGTCCTTCTGGAATCTCATAGAAATAACTCCATTCATGGTATTTCCGTTTGTCAGCTACTGTGGGATATTTGCCAGGTAGTCAGGTCCATTTAAAATTCTGATTACTGTAATGTGTAGCACCAGTTAATCTTCATTAAAATGTAGTGAGATGTTAAGTAGTATGCTATGTAGTCATTTTATCAGTTTCCTATCTTCAGGGGATAAATTCATCCTGTGTGTATAATGCATGTTCTTTCTTCCTATGTGTTTTAGTCTACATTTTATCTTACACCCTCTATTATTAATCCCTATGTTAAACAGCAATATAGAGCATCTGTCTTTATTTATAGGCATCTTGCCATGAGGTTTTAACCTATCATTGTGGACAGCAGAACTGAATTGTCTGAAGTGTCACTTTATTTTAACATTACAGCCTTAACTCCTTTTTAATCTATTTACTACAAACTACAGTGATTTAATATACACTGCTGTTTGTTTGTTTGTTTAGGTTTTTTTTGTGTTTGTTTTCCTTAGAATGTTGTACCAAACTGCATAAAATGATGCATATACTACATATCAAAACAGTAGTTTGTTTCAGCCTGTTGTAGTTTTGGTTGGTATAGAGTTAATTTTCTTCCCAGTAACTGCTGCAGTGCTGTGGTTTGCATTTAGGATGAAAATAACACTGATAACACATTGATGTTCTAGTTGTTGCTAAGCAGTGGTCAAAGATCCCTCAGTTTCTCATACAACCCTCCCAGTGAGTAGGCTAGGAGGCAGAAGATGTTGGTAGGGGACACAGACAGGACTGCTGACCTAAACTGATGTTGTGGTTTAAACACAGGACACAGCTTGATCACTCACTCAGCCCCCCTCACCTCCCCCCTTTCTTGCCCTCCCCTCTTTCATTCCCACTCCCAGAGGAATGGGGGAAGGAGAACCGAAGGGATGCAACTCCCTCTGGTTCAGATAACAACAATCCAGTAACTCAGGTATAACACAAATCACTGTTGCTATCACCAATAATAATAACGATAAGGAAAAACAAAGGAAGAGGGTATGATACCACCCACCGAAAACGAGCCTGACCGGGAAGTTCCCTCCCCTCCTGGGTAACTCCCAGTTACCTCCTGGGCATGACGTGCTATGGTATGGAATACCTCCTTGGTCAGTTTGGGTCCTGTCCCTCCTTCCTCCCGGCCTCCCCTCTTCCCTGGCAGAGCATGAGGCTCACAAAGTCCTTGGTCAGGGCAAACATCACTCAGCAACAACCAAAAGCATCGGCCTTATCAGCCTTGTTCCCAGGTTAAGTCAAAACACCAGCTACTAAGGAGGAGAAAAACTGACTGCAACTGCTGAACCCAGGACAACTGACCAGAGGGATATTCCATACCATATGATGTCATGCTTAGTATATAAANAACAACCAAACGGCCTTATCAGCCTTGTTCCCAGGTTAAGTCAAAACACCAGCTACTAAGGAGGAGAAAAACTGACTGCAACTGCTGAACCCAGGACAACTGACCAGAGGGATATTCCATACCATATGATGTCATGCTTAGTATATAAACTAAGGGGAAAGATGGCTTGGTGTTCGCTGCTCAGGAACTGGCTGGGCATCAGTCAGAAAGTGGTGAGCAACTGTACTGTGCATCACTTGTTTTGTATATTCTGTTATCATTATTATCCCTTCATTTTATGTCCTATTAAACTAACTTTACCCCAACCCATAAATTTTACTTTCATTTCCAATCCCCTCTTCCATCCCACTGCAAGGGTGTATGGGGTGGATGGGTGATTGGTTATTGGGTGATTGGTTTAGCTGTTTGCTGCATTAAAGCATGACAGAGCCAAAGCTGTGACTGAGTAAAATGATGAAATTGGGTCAATTTTATAAAACCTCATTTCTATAAGGCTGTACTATGCAACTAATTACATTATAGCACTTGACCTTTTTATCAGCTGATTTCCATGTCATCTTTTGTCTGATTTTTCTAGGGATTGAAGCTAAACTAAGTTATCTGTAATTACTGTTCATTCTCCTTGTCTTACTAGCAAAATATCAGCACTTTTGCAGTCTTTACCTATATCAGCTACCACAGAATTACAGAAGAGCTGTGATGATAAGGGACCTTTGGAGCTTACCTGGTCCACCTTCCCTGCTCAAGCAGACCACCTAAGCAAACTACTGGCTCCTATTCAGCCAGCTGTCCATCAACACTCCCAGGTCCTTTTCCACCAGGCAGCTTTCCAACCACTGTTCCCCAACCCTGTAGTGTTCCATGTAGTTGCTGTGACCCAAGGTCAGGACTCAGCACTGAGCCTTGTTGAACCTCATACAATGCGCATCAGCCCATCAATCCAGCCCCTGCACATCCCTCTGTAAAGCCTTCCTACCCCCAAGCAGACCAACACTCCTGCACAACTTGGTGTCATTTTCAAACTTATTGAGAGTGCACTTGATCCCCTTATCCAAATCATTGACAAAGTGTCTTGGTTTAAACTCAGTCAGCCAGTCAGTCTCTCTCTCACTTCCCCCCCCGCCCCCCCACTTCCTCTCCCCACTCCTGGAGGGATGGGGAAGTGAATCAGAAGAATATAACTCCCATGGGTTGAGATAAGAACAGTCCAGTAACTTAGACATAACACAAAACCACTACTGCTACCACCAATAATATTAATGATCAAGGAAATAACAAGGGAAGTGAATACAAGTGCTCACCACCCACCAACTGATACCCAACCCAAGCAGCAATCTAGCCCTTCCAGATAACTTCCCCCAGTTTATATACTGGGCATGACATGCTGTGGTATGGAATACCTCTTCAGTTAGTTTAGGTCAGGTGTCCTGTTTCTGCTTCCTCCCGACTTCCTCTCCTCCCTGGCAGAGCATGAGACTCAGAAAGTCTTTGGTCAGAGTGAATATTACTGAGCAGCAACTAAAAACATCACTGTTATCAGTGCTGTTCCCAGGCTGAAAGTCAAAACCACAGCACAGCACCAGCTACTAAGATGGAGAAAAATGACTGCTACTGCTGAACTCAGGACACAAAGATATTAAACAGAACTCTAATGGTGAGCTCTGGGGAATCCTGCTTATGACTGGCTGCTAATTGGATTTAACTCCATCTACCATCACTCTTTACACCCAGCCATCTAGCCAGGTTTTTTTACCCAGTGAAGAGTACATCTGTCCAAGCCATGAACAGCCATTTTCTCCAGGAAAATGCTGTGAGAAATGTTGTCAAAGGCTTTACTAGTGTCCAGGTAGATAACATCCAGAGATTTCTCCACACAGGTGCAGAGAACAAACTGTTCATCTGTAGCTTTTCCACACTTCTTTCACAGTATTTATTGATCATGAGGCTTAAGCACCTTAGTACTACATTCCAAATTTTCTTTTCTGACTGGATTGTGTCCAATCATTAATATTAATAATGCAGATACTTTTGTTTCAGACAGCTTTTCAAACTCGAGTGAGCATGAAAAGAATAAAAAAATTTAAAAGGCTCTTTATAACCAGTGTTTGTATTTTTTTTCAGTGTCCCCAGTAACAGAAACAAATGTGAAATGCAATGATAAATAAGGTTATCAAATGTGATGTATAAGTTAAGGAAAAAGAATATGACAAAAGGCTAAATTCAAATCTCTATGTTCATTGGAAGGAGTTCATGTACATTACTGATCAATTGTAACAGAAGGTAAACAGAGTGTTAAAGCAAGGATCGGAAAGGAATCCCTTAGGAAAGAAGTTAGAAATATGCTGCGTACTATGAACTCACCTTTTACTACTTTTTTCTTTTATTTTTTTCTTCCCCATTAAAATCAGTTACTGTCCTGGAATGTGTCTTTAAATCCCTGCACTGCATTTCCTGCCTCTGACAGTTCTTATGTGTTTCTATAATTAGCTGTGCTTTGCCTTTTGTATACCTTCTTTCATATCTCTGCTGCACATATTTCTGAAAAGCAAAGATTAACGGTACAGTTAGAAATTAACATATTGCTGCTTTTTGAACCAGTAGGTTACTTTCTGGCAAGATTAATTTTATACTAGTAAAAAATATCAGGAAAATGCTGGGGGTGCCTAGTAAATCTACCTGAAGTGATTGCAGTGATGTGAGGTACAGTATTCTCCACTTCAGAATTTCATCTAAGCCAGCTGAGATCAAGTGATTCATTATATTCTCCTAAGGGAAATTACCTATGGACCCAAGTGCGATAGAGATTAAAGTTGTCCACTTCCGTCAAAGTGGTTGACATGTCTGGTAGTATGACTTTAAATATCTTAGAATCAAAAGTTTCCAAATCAATTTGCATAAAAGGAAATGAATTAAAAATACTTCTCTAATGGCTTAGATGTAAATTGGCATGTATGAATTAATAGAGGTATGATAGCTGTGAACAGAAAGCATCACCACCGATTTTTAACTGCCATATAAATCCCCCTGGATTTAAGCTCTGACAGAGCTTTGGCTACCAGAGATTTCTGTCACTAATACTTCAGTGTGCTAAGAGGAACAACAAGAAGGAATTTTGTGCTCATCTGTGCATTTTTTTTCAGAGTTCTGCTTAAGAACAATGTGTAAAATAACAAGCTGAAGCGTTTCCTCCAAAGAAAATGTTCAAGGTTATGCAATAAGCACAAAATTTGAATGGGTTTACTTACCACTAACAGATCTCTGACTGAATTTTAAATCTGATGTGATTCTATTATTTTGCTAACTTAGTCCATATTTGCAATAGTGGGAACAAGAAGACAAACTGCCATGTGTTTAGATCTTTTCAATTTCTACTGATTTTTTGAAATAAAACACAAGAGTAGATTTAAAAAAGATTATGTGGAGAAAGAAAATCCATAAAGACTAATGAGAGAGCACTCTTCCAGACTCTTGTACCCTTCTGAAAATGGATATCTTGGAGAAAAGCTTCTCAACTAACAGGAACAGCAGGTAGCTGACATCTCTCTAAACCAGGAGAATGAAGTGCAACAATGCCCAGTGATCTAATATTGATGCTGAACAATTCAACTAGCCAATTTCAATATAGAAAATTGCTTTTTGAACAGTTTACTTTGCAATTTTTTATAATGCTCTGAGGAAAGATGTATGTCTACATTGCATATACCTACACCTGGTGTTTTAGAGATGCAATTTATTCTATCCTAATGTTGACACTTGATATAGGTCAGGTCACACCTTAGAAGTACTGCACTGACATTAAGGGCAGCCTAAGTGATTACCGCAGCTGTAGATGTCTATAACACAAGCATCTGCTAAAAATCCACCTACACAAAACAGGTCAAACCAAATTGTGGTGCAGGTGTTTCTGACAGAAGCTGTATAGTATATAATTTTTCAGATGAGGATAGATATCATAACACACTTGGGGAATTTAAAACTTAGTCATCTTTGCTGAATTTTATTTCAAGAAGAAAAAGGACTTTGTCCTCATTTACCATTAAGTTCTGCAAATTATGAATCAGACAGAAAAGAAGTTATAAATATCTCAAAATAATTCTTCTGCCTTCCCATTTCAAATTACTTTGCATCTTTTAATACATAGATTTTGCAAAGATTATCAAATCTATCCTTGAGCTGAGAATGAAACATTTCCCAGTTGTTTTGAACAAAGGACCACTTCCACTTTGAAACTTCCTCTCTGACGGTAGTGAGATGGCAGATTTGTAAACATTGCTGCTTACTCTGCAGACCATCTGCAGAGCACTCCACAGGCAATGGTAAAAGGGAGACTTAGAGGTCAAGCTTTACTACCTCCTGCTCTCTCTAGTTAGTACCAGCCAATTCGGCAGGTGTTCCCATATCATGTAGCATAGATGTGATTGTTCCATTACAGAATACTCGATCAAGTTGGGAATCTGTGTATCTTAAACCGGTAATTTCTGGGGTCCTGCTATTGTGGAAAGACAGGGAAGATAATATGGGAAATGTTGGTCCTAGCCTAGAATAAATTTCCCGCTGCTATTGCAATTTTATGTATAACAGGAATGATCACAAAACCAACCACAGAAGCAAAATATAGGTTTGGTTTGGTTTTGAGCAGACCAAATGTTACTCAAAGTGTTTGTGTGAAATAAGGATCAGCATTCTGCAGGCTGCATGACTGAGTCCTGCCACTAAATCCCACTATGGTTGAGCAAAATATAGGTGCACAGATGGGAGTCTATATCCTGGAGTATAATTTCTGAGTAATTAGTTCAGAAGAAATAAGATATGGGAGAAAGGGATGCTTTAGTAAGACAAAACTAGAACAAAAAAAAATTAAATACTTATGAAAGGAGCCCTCTTATGCCTTCTGAATCAGCATTAGAAATCATCTGGACACTGTGTTTCTCAGAGAAAAATAAAAATAAAAAAAAAAAAAGAAAAGAAAAAATAAAAGAGAAACTTCTTTTTGAAAAATACCTGACTGACAATACTGCAGAAGCTCAGAAATTTCATGACCTGATTTAGATGCATGTGTGAAACAAGACCTTGATTTAAATTCCTGAGGTCAGTTCTGTCCTCAGTTACATGTCTGAAGCTCCCTTTGAAGTCAATGGGGCTCGCATCAGTTAACTGTGAGAAGAATTTCCCCTGTGGTATTTGTATCGGCAATTTCTGTTCTTTACTGTTCAGTTCAGTGCTATAGTAAAAAGAGAGTAACAGCAACAGAAAACTAATACTTTTCCTTCCCTTCTTCCTTTCTATTTTCTTTTTCATTTTCTTCCCTTCCTTTGTTAAAATATCATTCAGTGTATTCAGAATTTTTTCTTATATATGCATTCACTAGAGAAAAATACTCAAAACACAAACCGTCAATATAAGGTTATGAAATTCCAAATGATCTTATAGTAGCCTCTACTTTTAATGGCAGTCCACCACAAAGAACAGTGTCTGTCCTGAGCTGCAAACCTACAATAAAAACATATCAGTTTTTTTAAAACAAGGATACTGTTGTAGCCCTCTTTGGATGCCCATACCTCATAGTGCAATATAAAATGGAGAAATTAAGTATAATCTCATAACTTCAAAGCTAATAGGAATTCACTATGGAATGCTGAAAAGTAAGGTTTTTAGCATTCAGTTTTCCAACTGGAATTTTCACAGTAGTTTGCCTCTAATCAGAAAAATCAGAGAAGAATTCTTGCTAAATATTATGGAGATGTGCAAGAGATTTTGGCAGAGCCCAAACCAATTCCTGGGGTGTTTTTGCAGGGTGCGATACAACAAGGAGCAGAGCTCACCAAGCCAGCTTCAAGTGAGAAAGGTCCTTAAGGCAATGAGAGAAGTTCAGGAGAGGGACTTCAGGAGGATGTTGTGCTGACTAGCTGGGAGTACTGCTTGGGGTCCTCTTCATGTACCAGTTCTGCTTTCAGTTCCAAGGTGAGCTACTCAGAGCTTGCCTGAGGAAAATGTGTACTACAGAAAGCACTGTAAATACTCCTCCAAAACAGAGTCCCATTTCCTGGTGGACTTCAAACACAGTGGAAAGATGAAACATTCTTACTACTTTAAGGATGAATTTTTTCAGAGTCTTGAAAACCATTTTGAAAGGAGCTGGGGAGATTCATGTAGCATCTGAAAGATGTTTTCATCCTCACTGTGAGATACAGGGAGCAGGTTTTTATGTTTCCACTTTGGAATGAGGTCATTGTAAGCAAAAGAGCTGTATAAACACTGAGGGCACACAAATGTTCTTCCATACCAAAGAAATAGAACCTTGCAGCCTATTTTTTGTAAAAAGTAGTAAACTCCATTCCTTCACTAGGTATGAAGTGATTTTATTTCTTCTGCTTGATGAACCTATGAACTCTTTAATGTATGAATATCCTTGTCTGGACATGCTTTGTTTTGGTATCTTGATAAGTTTTGATTTTGTTATATCTTCCATTAAAAAAATAATTAAAAAAATACAGTTACAAAATGCAAATTTAAATATTCAAACGTGGCAAGGAAATTTACACATTTTGTTGAAAGCAAACAGAACATTTTTGAATGTGGAAATTATTTTGGCAATATTACTGCATTTATCTTAAAGTCGACAGATGATGAAAACGGATCCTACTTATAAAGTTTCAGGCTCTACAAATAATATTTCAAGCATTTTCAAAATAAAGCCTAGGGCTTTTCATCTTCCACTTGCATTTTAAAACTCAAGGGAAAGCAGAATTAATATATGTGTTTCTGTCCAGCAGTGAGAACATCTTTTCTTGCTTTTAAAATGTCTGAAAGAATATTTCAAGATATTTCTCATTCAAAAGATGAGTTGTAAACTATCCATGGTTTTGTGCTGAAGTAGTACTTGCAGTTTGGGTGCTTGAAGCAGTTAAATTGTAATACTGTGGATATAGATACATATGTGCTGGAGGAAATATGGGAAACCAATACCTTGGCATAATAGAACTTTAGTAGAATTAAAATGCCAAGGCATGCTTGTCTTAACACTGCAGACACTTATTCAGGAGGATTGTATGTAAGGAATAAATCTGATTAATTAAAATTTTAAATTTTTTATTTATATGAATAAAAATCAGGCTTATGCATAAAGCTAATATTTAATATATGAATAATTTTGTTTTTCTTTTTGCCCAGCAGAATCTATGTAGAAATAAACAGAAAAACACTCTTTTCACCTTCCCTTTATTAAAAAAGTAGATGATAAAATACGTATTTCTTCCCCTCAAACTTGACTGATAAGAGAGATTAAATGACAACAGAGATTAAACACAGAAATAGTGGATGTAAAGTTTTCAGAGGAGTAGAAAACTGACAAACACTCAATTAGAAGTATCTTGGGGAAAGAAAACACTATCAGTCATTCTTTTCAGTCATCACAAAACATCACTACAAAAAGAAGAGTAGGTCCACCAAAAGTAGACAGAAAAGTATTAATACAAAAAAAAAAAAAACCCACAAAATACCAAACCAAAACCAACTAAACAACAACTTACCCTGAATTCAGAGACAATCTGTGGCAATCAAAAAGAAATGTAGCAATAACAATGCACAAGGCAAAAGAAGTACTTTGTCTTTTAAATGTAGATAATGTTTGTATCTAATTAAAGATGCCGTTACAGGGAGACCTCATAGGAGCCTTCCAGTACCTGAAGGGGGCCTATAGGGATGCTGGGGAGGGACTCTTCATTAGGGACTGTAGTGACAGGACAAGGGTAACGGGTTCAAACTTAAACAGGAGAGGTTTAAATTGGATATAAGGAAGAAATTCTTTCCTGTGAGTATGGTGAGGCACTGGAATGGGTTGCCCAGGGAGGTTGTGAATGCTCCATCCCTGGCAGTGTTCAAGGCCAGGTTGGATGAAGCCTTGGGTGGCATGGTTTAGTGTGAGGTGTCCCTGCTCAAGGCAGGGGGGTTGGAACTAGATGATCTTATGGTCCTTCCCAACACTAACTATTCTATGATTCTATGATATACGTAAAGTTTCACATACTCTATGTTACATATGTTTTTATTACAGCATAGGGAATCAATATCAGAAGTTGGGATTTTTTTGTCTAAGATAAGGTGGGATTACGTAGTTTCTTTTTATTAAGGTAGTGTCCTTTTAGACACATTTGTTGACATTTTAAGGTTCATATTTATTTATTTTTTTTTTACAAATCTTAAACCTCAAGCCAGTAACAGTTCAGAAAGACGGATTCATTCAAAGTTTAGTAGGGTTGGTAATATAAGGAGTATTAATTTTATGAGGTTAATGTTGCAATTAGTATTATTATTTATAATACGATTATAGCAATTCAGTATAGTGATCTGGCTATATCAGTTTGTGAGGTCACCTCTGAGAAGAGATGCAAAAGGTGCTTCATTCCCTTATAGTGTTTCCAGGAAAACCCAAATGATTTTACATTCCAGGAAAAGACATTAACCTGCTGTCATGGGAGCAGTGTCGCCAGTCTCCACAAAGCCGGATGTCCCAGTGACAAATGCCACACTGTCTGCTCTCTGACAGATTTCTGGAGGCTGCTGAAATCAGCTCCTCTGAGTTTTGCAATCACATTTTTCTCCAGGTGGAGAATGATACCATTGATTTACGGATAAAAGGATTCATAGACTCAGTGGGAACTGGTACTGGTTCAGAAGCACAGTTGAACTGGTTTAGAGACCCAGCCTGATCTTGGCCTTTCCTCCCCTATGTCAGACTTACACAGCTGTGGCACAGCAGTTTGTCATTGTGCAGACCTACTGCTGCTCAGCAGCATGGCATTAAAACTTTATTTCAGATGGGTGAAAACACACAACCATGTTTTACCAATACTGATGTTTGAAAATTTTAATGTGATATCAGAGAATGGTTAGGGTTGGAAGGTACCTAAAAGTTTCAACCCCCCTGGGAAGAGAAACCTTCCACTAGACCAGGTTGCTCAAAGTCCCATCCAACCTGTCTATATCATTCTTTGCATTTAAACACAGATCCAGGAGACAACCACTTCATCTTCTCAGATGTCCATCAGTGTGCAGCTTCAGCTCTCTGAGCCTGCTTGGAGCCCCTGGAATAAGGTGGCCCAATTCCCATCTCTTCTTTCTTTACCTTAGCTTCTCACTTGACCTACCTGTGCCACTTACAGGCATCCACATTGAGGCTCCAATGCCACCTGGAAAATACAACCAGCCAGAGATGATTCTACTTTCACCAAGCTTACAATACCTGAAAAAACTGCTGATTCAGCCCACTTGTTATTGCTCTCCTTGCTTGAGTCAACACCATTGATTTATGAGATGATATTCATCTGCTGCACAACCATGCATAAAGGTGCACATGTCCAGATGGTCAATGCTGCATCTCTCATGACTTTGTCATACCTGCCATCAGCTGCAGAGACTGAAATGAAACAGACCTCACTGGCACCAAAACCTGACTGCAAAAATAGGCTACAAATGGCTGATGAATACTCTTCCCTTTACTATATAAATCCATTTTCAGCTCCTGAAGACCCAAAGAAGGAAACCTCCCTCCCAACAGATCCCCCTGTATTCGCTCACATGAAACACCTGAAGCAGCTACTCCTTAACTCTCCTGAGCCATATCCTGCATTTTGCAGCTCCTCTTACCTTAGGGATACTGGCCTCTGCTACAAGCCCACCACATAAATGAACTTATGATGTTTATAATCTACTAGCAGCTTACAGCAAGGATCACAGGTTCTAGAAATAGTCTGGTACTCTCCAAATAAAGAGAAAAGGCAATAAGCCATCCCATACTGTGAGAGATACTATATTTTTTTTATGTAATTTCCTTGACAAATGTTACAACTCTACATACAAGTGCACACAAAATGGTCACCCTAACCACTGCTTGATAATTTCACCAAAGACAAATCACAACAGCTACTTACACATTCACTGGCAAATGCTGTGAAAAATCCCCCTTATAGTTCCATCTTCAATAAAGTAATGAATTCCAGAAAATCGCAGTGTATCTGGAATTACAAAAAGCCCATACTATTACCTCATCTCACCATACATAAAACCCCAATATGAAACAACTAACCTGGAAAAAATATTTGTTATGATAGTCCTTACTGATAGATATATCATTGAACATTGACTCCTCCTGAAGATCTCACCACAGCTTCTCTAAACACCAAAACTCATCAACTCCCCCAAAAGATTAGACAACTCAAAAGCTTCAAAGGACTGAAAGAACACCAGAAAATTAACCCCAGAAAAACCCAGAACCATATAAGGTCCCTGATAAGAGGCTGTACTTCATACTGTGGGATCCATCCACTACCTCTTCCACAATCCCCTGTGAATGGGGAGGGTCAAACTATGGGCAGGTGTAAAGACAGACACAGGAGCAGTAGCTTGTTTTCTTATCTGTATGGTGTTTATTGCTTGTGAAGGGCTGAACTAAGAAAGCAACCCTTCCTCAAAACATCAATGTTTGTTGTTTTGCTGTAACTATGCCTGCTATACCAGTGATCTGACTATGTAGGTAATCAAACTTCATTTTTATGGGTTATAATTAGGAAAAGATAGATGTCCTACTAATCTGTGTAAGATTAAAAGTAGCAATAATGTTGTTATAAAAATTGTATTCTAGAATCACAGAATGGTTGGGGTTGGAAGGGGTGTTAAAAATTCTCTAGTTCCAGTTCCCCTGCCATGGGCAGGAACACTTTTCACTAGACCACGTTGCTCAAAGCCCCATCCAGCCTGGCCTTAACACTGGCAGGGATGAAGCAGCCACAGTTTCTTTGGGCAACCTATGCCAGTTCCTCACCGCTCCCATAGCAAAGAGTTTTTCCTAATGTGTAATCTAAATCTTTCCTTTATTAGTTTAAAGCCATTCCTTTTTGTCCTATCACTACTTGCCCTGAAGATAAGAAATCCCTTCCAGCTTCCTTGTAGGCTTCTTTAGGTACTGGAAGGCTGCTCTAAGGTATCCCCTGAGCCTTCTTTTTTCCAGGTTCAACAAGCCCAACTCTCACAGCCTGTTTTTCTAGGAGAAATTCTCTAGTCCTCTGATCATATCTGTGGCCCTCCCCATTTTGCTTGAGCAGGTCCATGTCCTTTGAATATTGTGGAGCCTCAAAACTGAACACAATATGCTGTTGATATATACAACACAGTCCAGCATGGTCAGAGCTTACCTTAAAACAGTCATTGGTCACAATTTTTTAAGAGTTAGCTTTTCCACTGCATCTTCTTCACCTTATGTTATATGTTGTTTGGAAACTGCAGTTCCTTTGTTGCTGATCGCACAGCTAGGAGTGATAAAGTATAGCTAGCTTATCATCTCAGCATCTATCGGTCTCCTGAAACATCATACAACACAAATTTAGAATTTAGAGCTTGATTAAAACCAAGATCCCTTGCTTGGCCTGCATCCAGCATACTACCTCCGACTGCAATCAGTAATTTCTGTGTGGTGAGACTGGAAAAAAACCTTGAAGGAGGAGGAGGGGGGCTGCTCCATGCAGACTGACTTGTCCCTGTGACATGCAACCTGGCTGCCTGCGTTTCAGTCTGTGGCCAACAGAGGCAGATTTAAAATTACATACCAGCCACTTAGCTACTTAGCAGTAGTTAATGCTGGATAAAGAACTTGCACCAGCCATTTCTTGCGTTTACTTTAATAATGGGAAATATACATTGTGGAGTGAGCTATGGGGAATAAGTCTGATAAATTGTTACCAACTATGAAGGTATATAGATGTTGGAAAAATTTCCCACTTGCAACTCTTTTTCCTTCCAAATACATTAGTACCTGTCACTATCCAAATATTTATCATAATTTTTTTTCTGATATAAATTATAATGTCGTTCCACTGTGGCTGTCTTCTTTTATTCCTGTACAAACAGTATGTCATCAACATATCAGTTGATACCAAGGTTAAAAACTTTCAGCTTTGAAAAAAATTCTGGCTACAGAGGTGAACTTTGTTCTGGGAGCAATTTGTGAGAGTGCAGAAAAGCCATGTTGATCAGTATTTATAAAGAAACATCACTATCAGTCTATGTCAAAGGGTACATGAACATACAAAACCTAATCATTAATAGTTTGCTAACCCAAACATACATTATTCAAATTGCCCTGAAGACTATAGGATTTTACTCAAATCTTTACCCTAAGTCTCAACACTTACCATTCTAAGCCAGCAAAGTCATACTTTGACTTCTTAAATCAGTTCAGAGCAGTACAGAAACGTAATGAGGCAATGAAGAAGTAGTGTCTACAGAAACAGAAAGAAAGACCTCTCTGTCCGTCCCTCGTGGTTGAAATACCCTGTAGAAATCTTGAGGATGGCAAGGGCCATATCCTACTGAAGCTGTCACCACAGTGAGGTACAGTGATTTTACAAGACCCTCCTTCAACACCAAGTACTTATGTACTCACTTGTGTGCTGTTCAGTGTAAGTGCCACGTTGTGCTTCTGTGTCCACAATGTTCACAGGGGGATTGCTCACTGCAGTGAGTGCAAAGCGAAGCCTTCTAAGGGCTCAGTCTTTTATGACCTCAGATATGCATTTAGAAAAAGCAATTGCTCGATTTCAGACAAAAGCTCAGCATTTCAGCTGAGAATGAGTTTTAGTCAGTCTGATATGATGGCTACCTCCTTGCATCAGTGACAGATGCACACAGAAGGAAGCATCTCTCAGCTATTTTCATGCTATCACTAGCAGACAATCTCAACTTCTCTGGAGCTGAAAGCGACAGTAGTTCTGCATCTCTCTTTTTCAGATTCATCTCAAGGACAATTCCCAGCCTTCAGTGAAGGTTGGAAAGAAGTGAATGCAGGCAATACTGTGGAGATAATTTTTCATGATGAAATAGCTGCAAAGTGTTGGGACAATACCCTGTGAATTTAGGCATCTTGCAAGCACAGATTCCAACTATGCATATAAGCAGCATGATCTACATGGGATTTATTTTGCACAATTAGTTTTCCTGTGAAGGCAATACAAGCAGAAGGAGAAACAGTCCTGGAAGCAGTCAATGATGTGAACTGCTGCAATAACACCACTACTCCAAGTTACAGGTAACGATTACCCAGCACAGTCAGCAGCACATACCAAAAAGTAGAAATAGAGAGGAAGTAGAACTTAAAAGCTGCTTTAATTTTGAATCAGGACCTATTCTTGGTTCCACCTGTTATTCATCTTAAAGAAATGTTTCAAAAATGTTTTTCAAGGCCAGGCTGGACGAAGCCTTGGATGGCACAGTTTAGTGTGAGGTGTCCCTGCCTATGGCAGTAGGGTTGGAACTAGATGATCTTAAGGTCCTTTCCAACCCTAACTAATCTATGATTCTAAAAAATCAGGTTTCTCTCTGACTCTGGTTTGGCAAAGTACTTCATGCTTAAGGCTAAGGTAAGGAGTTGCTTATTATGGTTTTGTTTGAAGAATATGGATAAACATAGTACTAAGAGAGACAATGTATGCTATTTCACTAGAAGATATTTTACAGAAATGGATTATCAAACTCCTCAATTTTGACATTTCCTACAGTGTTACAGAAGGTATAATAATTAAACATGTTTATATTACACATTAAAACAGATTAGAACCTGTGCTTATGTCCTGCATTATATCTTGCCACACTGATAAATTCTTCAAGCACGTATTTCCAACCTCCATTTTCTAGCTGAAACCAGAGCTGAGTTCTGAAAGCTGCTCTTCCTTAGGAGACAAAAGACAATATTTTAAGCATGGAGTGAGCCTGGGTGTCTCTTGGTG
Organism: Agapornis roseicollis; assembly: GCA_002631895.1. Classification (NCBI taxonomy): domain Eukaryota; kingdom Metazoa; phylum Chordata; class Aves; order Psittaciformes; family Psittacidae; genus Agapornis; species Agapornis roseicollis. Next base: position 16,832 of record NDXB01016828.1, read on the forward strand.
CACTTGTGGTCCTCGCTTCATCTCAAAGACAGCTACAAGTGCTTTGCAGATGTGGTGGGCTCCAGTCTGAAAGGGAGAATGATGCTGCTAGATCCTGCTCTCCATCTTAAATCATTCTGTCAATGTTTCTTTAATCTACCCTTCCAGTGCTGGCATAAACTGGTTTTTAAATCAAAGGTGGGGCACACTGGAGTGAAAGAACTCACATGGACAGGCTTCAGCCTTATGTAGGAGATGATAGATACTGAAAACCTACCATTTCTCAACCAGAAATGATGTCTAGTTCTGTGAACTTCTCTACCTCACTGAACCAGAAGATTAAATGAGGCAAAGTGATGGCAGGCAGTGCTTGCTGAAGCTTGGTGCTGTCATTGTGCCTGTAAGCACAACTGTGATAGATCTATTTGGTCTCTGAGTCAAATCCTGACTTCAAGCCAGGAAGCTATAGGCATAGCCAGATTTATTCCTTCTTCATTGGAAAATAATATCTAGTAAGCTGAAGGATTCAGTGAGTAATTAATGAAAGTAGAATGCCTTATGCATATATTTGAACATGTTAAGTGTAACAGTGACACAGTGGAAGTTAGGCACACAACAAAAAAAAATACTTGAGTAAGGTAAAAATACTTGCAAACAAAATTACATATTTTTTCCATTTCACAAGATACCAGATTGTGATCTGCACTGTTTGAGGGACCTTGAGATAAACGATTTGGAAGAAGTACAGATGAAGGAAGTTGTTTCCCTAGCAACAGGAACTTTGTGTGAAAACTCTTCAAACACATCCCTGTCTTCCTTTTTCCTGTTTATGCCCTGCTTAGTGTTTTAGTTAGTGCACACTATGCAATTAATCCTTTAGAATGTTATTCTCCAATTTGCTAGTATGCAAAATGCCCCCTTACCCTGGAAACAACAGAGCCCCTTAAAGTCTTTCCAATGAATTTAAACAATTTTCGAAAGTACATTGTACATTTCAACAGCTTTCCCAGAGACATTATTCTGTGAATTATTTAAGATGTAGGTTATAAAAATAGTCTTATTCACAAAACCCATCCAGAAGTTCAATTCAGTTTTTTCAAATTTCCAGTTATGACAGATTTAATGGATATCTCCAGACTAAAAGTTTTCATTTCTCTTACATACATAGAGTCTTTACATATGAGCATAAACTAATGGTTTACTAGACTGATGAATAGTCAGCAATACCATGAATCTCTGTTAGTTTATGGAACTTGACTCAGAAATGATTGTAATGTTTTCTCATTGACTAAGTCTTTATAAAACCCCAGGGGATAGCTTAGCTAGGAAATGCCTTTATTACAAATGTTTTTCTGGCTGCAGTCTGCAAGCTTTTCTTAGCATTATAATACATATTCATAGATAATTAATGACTTAATGTTTTTCCCAGAACAAAAGCATGATAAATTACTCTTAACTTTTCATCTTATTTTACTAGTACTTGCATTGCAGCTGAGTTAAAAGCAAGAAAAACCCAATCAAGTTGACCCCCATGTCTCTGGTTATTACCTATGTGCTTTATCTCTTTTTTTCTTTTGATGATTTGCATACATGTCAAATTCTCAGGCGTAAAAACCATTTGTACTGAAGTCTAGGATTTTATTCCAACTCTGTCTCTGGGAGTTACAGGTCTGGATACAGTCTTCAGTTAGGCTGTCTTTGTGAAAGAGAACATTTGATATAGAATGGAATTCCTGAGACTTTGGTAGAGGTAAGTTCAGAGCAGCCTTCACACAAATATTATAGCTAATCAGGAAAGCTGTGTCAGGTTGCTTAAGATCAAGCAACAGGGTGTTTGTATGTATGCATTTCTAGGGGTCTCTTACCTGTTTTTTCAAAAAAAAAAAAAAAAAGTATGCTTAACTCAGTGTGACATTCATAAAATTAATATCCAGTAAAATAGTTTGTGGTGGCTAAGAATACCATTGCATAGCATGGGCAACCTGTACAGTTGTTNTTGTATGTATTCTAGGGGTCTCTTACCTGTTTTTTCAAAAAAAAAAAAAAAAGTATGCTTAACTCAGTGTGACATTCATAAAATTAATATCCAGTAAAATAGTTTGTGGTGGCTAAGAATACCATTGCATAGCATGGGCAACCTGTACAGTTGTTTCAGAGCCTTAGAAGTATGTTGTATCAGTGTAAATGCTGTAAGTCAAGGCTTAATTTTGGTGCTTGCCTAAGTCCTAAGTTAACAGGCACCAAAAGTTTTTAGCCAAAACCCTTCAAACTAGCCTACTAATGTGTTATTCATATCCATGCCAAGTCTGCAAAGAGCAAATATCCAAGCAAGGGAGAATCATATCTGTAAAGATTTAGAAATCACTTTTCTAAGTAAAATAGTAGCTGTGCTGAAATACATAGGCTGCTCATAAATTCGTATTAATTTTTACCTTGCAGTCTGTTGAATGACAGTTGTTCATCACAGCTCCAAATGATGTACTTTTTCCTCAGAAAAAAATTCCAAACCCTAATTCAATTAATGTGTACAAAAAATAAATATAATATAATATAATATATAAATATAATATATAATATATAATATAAACTAATATGTGTGACTTTAAAACAATTAGAGACATGGATTTGTTATGCTCAGTCTGCATTTTCTGGTGGAACATATGTATATTGGCAATAGGCTTATTAAAGAAAATGAACTAATATCAGCGTTTAGTTGTATTTGGCCAAAGGCTCAGTGCAAAAGGGAGCTGCCACCAATACAGAACATATCACATAGTTTTAGAATTGCAGTAGGGATTCTTGTCACACAAATAATTATACCTAAAAAAACCTAGGACAGGTAATGCCCTGGGTGCCATGGTCAAGAGTAAGGCATTCCTGCTCCTGGCAAGAGCCTTGGAGCTAGATGTTCTTAAGGTCCTTTCCAGCCCTAACGATTCTATGATTCTATGAAACACAGATAAATAACAAACTCAAAGCTCATCGAAAAGTACAAAGTGGGTTTTCAAATAGTTCTCCTTTGACAAAAATATTTGAGCTCTATGAAACCCTAATTATCAAAGGGCAATAATGGGGAAGAATAGAGGTAAAACATGGTAGGAATGACAAAATTATGACATAGATTAGAGCTACTGCCATGGTTTCACTCCAGGTGGCAGCTAAGTTTCTTGCAGCTACTCACTCATTTCCTCATCCTCCCCTCCCAGCCCCACAGGGAGGAGAATTGGAAAAAGGTCAAACCTGTGGGAGAGACAGAGATTAAAAAAGAAAACCAAAAAACAAAACCCCAAACAAAATATCTAAAAAATCAGCTAGTGGACCTGACCTACCAAGATGGTCCGTAACCATGATGTTGGTATGGGAAACTTGTTTGATAGTCTACGGCTAAGAGTAAAAGCACAGGATGATACCATAGCTACTATGAGAAGAGGAAGAAAGGAAGAGCAGAATAGGAAACTGCTCTGGCAGTGCATCTCCTAGTTAAATGCACTGCATGCACATTGCCAGAAACCTACTGTAGGTCCCCACATCCTCATTTGAAAAAAGAATAATGCCATTCATTGCATTTTGCATATTTAACTAAGTGATCATATGTAAATTGTTACCCTGTGTTATATGTGATATGTAGGCTACCATTTAAAGAGTACTGTGTATGTTTTTTGCACAAACCTGTCCCAACAGTAGAGGTGACTGTTTCTGCAACACTAGGAGACTGTGAAACTGAATGTAGTAAGTCAGTTTGCATTTCCAACAAGCTGTTGGCAAATACTCTCAGCTAAAGAATTCAAGCTAGTGGGGCACAAGAGAAAGTCCCCACATGGGTAAGTAACTAGTTAAAATAAGAAACAGAACAGGAATAAACATTTCAGGAGAGAATAATTATGTCAGCTGTGGAACTCATCAGAGTTATGTGCTGCAATCTGTGTTCACAGTATTCATAAATGATGTAAAGCAGAGAGAGTAGAAAGATAAAAATGTTTGCTGAAGATATTAGATTATTTAGAGTAATAAGAACAAGGGTCAGCTGAAGATATGAAGTGTTATGAGACTGAGTAACTGGGAAGTTAAATGATGGATAAAATTCTGTGTAGATAAATATGAGAATGCAGCTGAAAAGTTACATACAAAATGGTAAACTCTGAATTCACCAATACCATCTACTGCAGATTGTTCCATAAAATGTCAACTCAGTGCTCAGCAGCACTGAGAAATAAATGTTCAAGATTCTTAGAAAAGAAAGAAAAAAACTATTGTAAGAATGTTTATTTACTCTTTGAATACTGTCTACTGTTCTGTTCTCCTCAACCTCTGAAAGGATAATGTAGAACTAAAAACTGGAGGAAGACAAGTATGATCCAAAATATGAGCTAGTTCCAGTGCAAATAACAACTAAATTTATAAGTCTGGAAAAGAGGAAAGATATGGAGTGGATAGGGATTGAGGATTTAGTATTTCTTCCAGGTCAGGGGCTAATAACTGAAGCCAGATCAAAACAAAGAAAATAATATTCTTCTGAAGAGTAGAATTCTTCATCAAAAGGCATGGTGGAAATGAAAAAATTGCATGCCCACAGAAGGAAAATGTTCTATCTGGGTAAAAGAAATGGAATTAGGATACTAAATGTGTAGAGACTTTGACTAGATCAGCAAGTCACTGAGCTGCAAACAGAGCATTGCAGTTTTCTTACTGTTGTCTGAATACTCAGAGCCACTGCTGGCAAGAGGACATGAGAGATACAAAGATTTTCATATGTTATTTATCTGCAGAGATTCTATTAAAACCTTTTATCAAATGCTTATGGTATGTACTGATATAATCCTGAATATCCTATTCCTATTTCCTTATGTTAATCACTTATTTATTATTCATGTCCTCTTTCATAAATTTTTACCAGTCTGCAGCCACTTTTATCTTATTCATATTTATTCAGGAATCATACTCTTTAATAGAGGTTGAGCTGAAAGATCTGTTGCTTTTTGTTTTCCTCTGGATATTTTCCAATATAACGTTTCTACAGTATTTATCCAAGTGCTGCTAAAAACAGTAGTTAAAAGAAACGTAAGCAAACAGTCTAAATCTTATTATTTCATTTCCATCTGTTCCATATTTTTGGGCCATGCTCAAATCTTTTTTTTCATTTGCCTTAATTTACTTTTAGAAAATTCTGCTACCATCCTTGATTTTGAGACTGAAATTCCCCTAGTAATCCACCAGTAATCCACATTCCACTTTCCCTGGTAAGCAGTGAAAGAGACATTCTAAAACATCAAGCATTTGTTAAGTTTTGATCCCTCAGAGACCACTGTTTTCACTGACTTCTCATCTACATTAATACTTTTCCTTTATCTGTCCATGTTGACTCGTAATTTCATTTGTTTGCCTTATCTTTTAAGTGTAATAATTTAAAGTTCTGATTTTCCATATATGCCTGCTGGAAGAGCTATGACCCATGTCTGGGATTCCTAGTGGTTATATTCTTTCAGTTTGTATCCTGTGTAGTACACAGAACTGTTTTGCTTTAACAATGGTATAAACACTTATTTTCCTTCATTAAAAAAATAGATATAATATTTTGTATACTACTAAATTAGCTTGCACTCTAAAATGTTTCTCCGTTTGCTTGCCCTGCTAAGACCTTCTGCTATCATATCTGCTATATGTTTTCCTGGTCTGTACTTTTGAACATAATTTACATTTATCTAGGAATTACAACTCTTCTCAGTATTGGTGGTGCTTTGACACTGAAGCATATACCACTTGAGCAAGGAATAGTTTATTTCTATGCATGTAAAAGGCCTGTATGCAGAAAGCCCAGATTTCCTTTCTCGAAGTTCATCCACTTGAATTGTCATCTCTTTATTTAGCCTACTGTTTCATGATGCCTGAAGATCAGTTGATTCATTTCAGAGAAGAAATGGAATAAGAGGAGATGCCAATTTACTGCATAGATTTGCATAAAGAAAATAATTGGACATCCCTTTGTGACTTAGTATCACTTAGTGTGACACATATATGATTTTCAGTTTACAGATTTACAAGAAGGGAGACTTCTTCCTTGATGACTTGTTCCAGTGGCTGCCTAACTAAAGAGTTAAATAATTACACTTTATTCATAGCTTCAACATCTAGTGGATCTTTTTATAACTTTACTTACTCTACATGTTCAGGAGTTAAGAATGAAGGAATAAAGTTGAGCCTCGGAAAAAGGTAACAATGGGAGTAACCTGTTGTTTCAATTTTGATCTTTGTTTCTCATTATTCAAATGCATTCTAATTAACAAAAATCTAAATTTATTTTATCCATATCAAGCCTCTCTTGCCCATGACAGTAATTAAGCAATCTCTGTCTTTACCTTCACCCATGACTTATATAATCTTAAACTTGCATCTTTTGAATCACTGACAGGAGTCCGGTTTTGTTTTATGACAAGAATTGTATTTTTGAAATATGAAAGTTCTTCCAATTAAGACATTAATCATTTCCTTCAGTTCTACTCACTCACTTCAAATTAATCAGGTTTACTTCTTTGTTACTACCAGTCTTCACTCAAGTGATTTCCTGACCTGAAGAGCAAAATGTCTTGCTTTAATCCTTTACCTTTCAATAAGTGTAATTGTCAAATTTTTTGGCAATTTCAGCTTTCAATGCCTTTCTTATACCTTCCTAGGTGGATCCATTTACAGAAAATGTCCTAATTAAATTATCACTTTAAATGTGTAGCATGTTATGCACAGCAGAACAGTTATCAGCAAATAAGTCTATTTTATTTCCCCTCACATTGCATAAAAGATTATTTGACCTAACTTTCAAATAAACAAACATGGTGTTATCGCAGTGGAACAACTGATATTAAATTGTGCCAACAGTTTATGACACAAAAAAATAAATAATAGATGCCTGGGTTTCCTTCTAGCTACTGTAAGTATAATAGTCAAATATAATCACCAGAAAAAAATAAAACTAAATTCAAGTTTCTGATATTTTTGTTATAGTCAATTTCTTATTCTTGTTAACTAGTAATTTCTTGTTTTGTAATTCATTGGTAGGTCAAACACCTGAAATGCATATCTTGATAAGAGTTATTTAATCTTATCAAGGTGAAACCATTTAAAATATATAATCTATATAATGTCTATGCTTCTGTAAAAGCTATTGAGCTCAAAAATCAAAGGGTAACTGAGTGAATCTATATCTCCCCAGTGAGGTAATAAATGTACTTTAACACTGACACTTCTGCAGGCACTACCCTTAAGAGCTATTCAGAGTGTTTAAAATGCTGACATCAGGTAATCCATTTGTTACATCACAGATTTAGGCATCTGTTAAATTTTTTTGCTTGATTGCCTTGTTTAAGGCTCATAGATCTAAATATGATTTCATCTCTCCTGTATGTGGTGTTATTTTATCTCCATGGTGTTTCTCCATTTCACTGGTTAATCCATTTTGGTTATTATCTGGAAGTGCTATTAGCAACAGCGATTTCCAAAATTCTTATTAATTCATTGAGGCTTTTATGGGCCATATACATAATAGCTCAATTTAATAAGAAAAGTGAATTCAAAGCTGGCTGGCTTGCTTTGTGACAGATAAACCAGTTTGGTCATGAGGCAATAACTGCTGATCATCTTTTAGAGAGGATCTCAGATGTGATATGGGATATTTCAAAATATGGCAATAAATAGCCATCCCCAGTAAGCAGCATTATCACTTCATTTGAAATAGAGCTCTGCTGGAGTTGTTCCCGAACAAAAAGAGGGGGAATCTGATGTCTTCTCTTGTCTTATCTTTATGAAGTATATTCTTAAGATTAGGGACAACTGTTTTGTGGTATGTTTTTTTTCCAATTAAATATTGAAATGCTTTATACATCTGGGAAAACTATCAGCAGGGGAGATAGAAGAAAATATTTTTCCTCTCACCCTGATTGCAATAGAGCCATTCTGTAACATGATTCAAGGCAATAAGGAACTGGATATCAAATTTTCTGACAGTAGAATGCTAAAAGATGGGACATACTGATTGCTGAGGAAAGTCATATGTTTTTATGCAAATTTGATTTTTCCTAGGAGTTTGCTTTCATGGAAAAGAAAAATAAAAGTACTAGTTTCAATGTTGTTTCCTAAATCTGCATTGTTTCTTAAATCTGACTGCCCATGATGTGTTTTCCTTATTAGTGTAGAACATTAATCTTCGGAATCTCTTCACCTTCTATAGCTGTGTCTGGTGTATAACTACAGTACTATTGTAACTTCTATGTATTAATACTTAAACAGTCCCACATCCCCTCCATGAGATAGCAAATACAGCTATCAGTTTTACAGATGGGGAACTTAAACACAGAGAGATTAAGAGCCAGGTTGTAAAAGAGCTCTGACTTGAATGGTGCAATCTCTCACTTCCAGGTGTCTTTCTGATAGTAGAAAACACAATGCTAAGTTGTAGTTAAGTCATTAAGCGCAACACACTGGGAAACTCAACAAGCAGGAGTTATAAAAATGAATATTCAAATATGGACATAACAAATTGAGAGTGCTGAAGAGGGGGGTGGAAATTCAGGGTTAGCAAAGACTAGGTACTGTCTCATTGCATTGTCTTCAGTTGCTGACCCCATGGCATTAACTCAGGATAATGTATTCCCTCTGCGAATGCATAGACCTATTTTTAAATGTTCCTTTTATGTCAGCCATAGCAGAAATTTGTATATGCATTCTCTCCTCTTAAAGTTCCCATCTATTACCTTTGGTTATTTTGAAAGCAAGTGTTAGCATTGAAGATTTTTTTATCTTCTATGATTGACTAATATATTAAAAAAAAAATCCTCTTGGACTTATTTCAGCCACTGAATGTAGCTTATAGTGGCATCAGGTGGAAAGCAAATTCTTAAGATCAGGACAGCTATTCAGAATGTCTTGCCCAGAGGTGCTAAGCTGCATTTTGGACAGTTTACATATTGACAGGCCCTTTCATGCACAGAAATAATTATTAAAGTTTATGGTAATTGGTATTTAGAAGTTTGTGCTTCTGTTTGAGATGGAGCTTAAAAGTTTGAGCAGTTAAGAAGTAGTTGAGAAGNAGAGGTGCTAAGCTGCATTTTGGACAGCAAAGTCACCAGTTTACATATTGACAGGCCCTTTCATGCACAGAAATAATTATTAAAGTTTATGGTAATTGGTATTTAGAAGTTTGTGCTTCTGTTTGAGATGGAGCTTAAAAGTTTGAGCAGTTAAGAAGTAGTTGAGAAGAAATTTAAATGCCATGTAAATCCATTAAGGGATTCTTATCCATAATAATGTTAATGCTTTTCCATTTTCACTTTTGAGCATTTGCCAAGAGATTAGAAAAAGGGTTCTAAACTCAGTTCTGCTTCAGAAAACAGAATTTTGTCATAGGTAGATCATGCCAGCCAAAGAACCTAAACATTAATCTAGACATTAGACAAGGACAGTGAATAATATAGTAATCATAGAATCATAGAATTGGAAGGGACCTTAAGATCATCTAGTTCCAACCCCCCTGCCATAAGCAGGGACACCTCACACTAAACCATGTCACCCAAAGCTTCATCCAATCTGGCCTTGAACACTGCCAGGGATGGAGCCAACTTCCTTGGGCAACCCATTCCAGTGCCTCACCACTCTAACAGGAAAGAATTTCTTCCTTATATTCAATCTAAACCTCTCCTGTTTAAGTTTGAACTCGTTACCCCTTGTCCTGTCACTATGGTCCCAAATGAAGAGTCCCTTCCCAGCATCCCTATAGGCCACCTTCAGATACTGGAAGGCTGCTAAGAGGTCTCCATGCAGCCTTCACTTCTCCAGGCTGAGCAGCCCCAACTCTCCAAGCCTGTCTTCATATGGGAGATGCTGCAGTCCCCTGATCATCCTCATGGCCTTCCTCTGGACTTGTTCCAACAGCTCCATGTCCTTTTTATGTTGAGGACACCAGAACTGCACACAATACTCCAGGTGAGGTCTCACAAGAGGAGAATAGAAGGGCAGGACCACCTCCTTCAACCTGGTGGTCACACTTCTTTTGATGCAGCCCAGGATACAATTGGCTTTCTGGGCTACAAGCGCACACGGAAGCCGCCTCATGTTCATGTTCTCATCGACCACCACCCCCAAGTCCTTCTCCATAGGGCTGCTCTTTGCCGAACCTGTAACTGTGCCTGGGATTGCTCCTACCCAGCTGTAGGACCTTGCACTTGGCATGGTTCAACTTCATGAGATTGGCATCAGCTCACCTCACAAGCATGTCAAGGTCCCTCTGGATGGCATTCCTTCCCTCCAGCATATTCACCCAACCACACAGCTTGGTGTCATCAGCAAACATGCTGAGGGCACACTCAATCCCACTGCCCATGTCGGCAACAAAGATGTTAAACAGGACCGGTCCCAACACTGATCCCTGAGGGACACCACTCGTCACTGGCTTCCAGCCAGACACTGAGCCATTGTCCACAACTCTTTGTGTTTGTTCATCCAAACAGGTCTTTATCCACTGAGTGCCCCATCTATCAAATTGATGTCTCTCTATTTAGAGACAAGGATGTCGTGTGGGACAGTGTTGAACGCTTTGCACAAGTCCAGGTAGATGATGTCAACTGCTCTACCCCTGTCCATCAGTTCCGTAGCCCCATCATGGAAGGCCACCAAATTGGTCAGGCAGGATTTCCCCCTAGTGAAACCATGCTGGCTGCCACCAAGCACCTTGTTGTTCTTCATGTGCCTTAGCATGCCTTCCAGGAGAATCTGCTCCAAGATTCTGCCAGGCACAGAGGTGAGACCGACTGGCCTGTAATTCCCCGGGTCATCCATTTTCCCCTTCTTGAAAATGGGGGTTACATTTCCCCTTTTCCAGTGGTAGAGAACTTCCTCTGACTGCCATGATTTTTCAAATATGATGGTCAGTGGCTTAGCAACTTCACTCGCCAGCTCCTTCAGGATCCGTGGATGGATTTCATCAGGTCCCATGGACTTGTGCATGTTCAGGTTCTTAAGATGGTCTCGAACCAGATCCTCTCCTACAGTGGGCCCAAGGTCTTCCTTCTCACAGTCCCTGCATCTGCCTTTCAGGACTTGGGTGGTGCAGCCAGAGCCTTTCCCGTTGAAGACCGAGGCAAAGAAGTTGTTCAGAGCCTCAGCCTTCTCCAAATCTTGCATAGCCAGTTCACCCAATAGGTTCTGGAGGGGGCCTTGTCCGTCTTTTATTTGCAATATACCTGTAGAATCCCTTCGTGTTGTCCTTATCATCCCTAGCTAAGTTTAATTCTAACTGGGCCTTAGCTTTCCTAACGTGTTCCCTAGCTTCCCGGACAACATCCCTGTGTTCATCCCAGGCCGCCTGTCCTTGCTTCCACCTTTTATAAGCCTTTTTCTTCCTTCAAATTTTTCTCAGCAGCTCCTTATCCATCCAAGGAGGTCTCCTGGCCCTCCTGCTGCACTTGCTTCTAGTTGGGATGCAATACTCCTGAGCTTGTAGCAGGTGATCCTTGAATATCATCCAGCAGTCTTGGGCCCCCCTGCCCTCTAGGGCTATATCCCATGGAACCTTACTAAGCANTCCAAGGAGGTCTCCTGGCCCTCCTGCTGCACTTGCTTCTAGTTGGGATGCAATACTCCTGAGCTTGTAGCAGGTGATCCTTGAATATCATCCAGCAGTCTTGGTCCCCCCTGCCCTCTAGGGCTATATCCCATGGAACCTTACTAAGCAATAAAGCTAGATAAAATTCTGTATCAGGAAGTGTACTTTATTAGATCAGTGGACTGAGTAGGTGATTAGGGAAACAGTGAACTCTGGATTCCTGGGACAACTTTTGCAGTTTTTCATCAAATGTATTGGCTAAATAAATAAAATTTTGCTATGTAGTCAGTTTATTTTGTTGTCTAAATTTATTTACATGTTAATATTGCTTCTAAAAGTTCTAATACTATTAGCTATCTGCTTTTTTGTAACACATTTTAATTTTCTTGCGTGAGAACATGTTAGACCCACTGTTAGCATGCATCACATTATAATTGCAAGCATAGTAAAAACATACTGAATATGTTAACTTGAAGTAAACATTCTTTTGTAATATATCTCTTAACTTTAGAAATAATAAAAGAAAGTGAATGTTTGTTAATCCTTGTGAATTTCACATTTATGCTTTGTAGATGAAAATGAGTAGAATAAACTTGGTACATAAATTATAACTCTCCAAGGAATAATTAATTTCTCTTTACAATAAATTATATTTAAATTGAATATTGTCAGAGTTGACATTAAATAATAAGTAGTTAAGTATTGGCTGGTGTCTTTAAATATTACATAGACTTTATTTTTCAGCAAAGAAACAAGTAGAAATGAAGTGAAATATTAATGCCCTATTGATCCATTTGACACAATAACTTTATCTGTCATTTATCCTCTTAATATCTCATATTAGACTATGCAGGTTGATGAGGCTGAGTCTAGTGCTGTCAGATAAGGTTTAAAAGTCAGAACAGATAGATTTTCTTACTTCACTACATAAATCCTTTGCAGAAAAAATGCATTACTTTGAGAAGTTCAAAACTGTCTAAACATTGATGCAAAGGAGCATCATATTTAATCAGCAGAAGACAGACTCTAGTAACAAAGTCTGGATTTCACTAGAGAATGAATAATGGTTCTGAAGTTACAGGAGGTATAAGGTGAGCCCAAATCATTTGGTTTGTCTCCAAGTAAAAAAACGGATGACATTCTTATTCTGTGTGTGATGTAGATACAGTTTCTATTTGTGAATGTTATTACTAACAAAATTGCAAATTAACTGGAGCTGAACTGGTAAAGGTCTGTGGTCTGTAGCAGGAAGAATGTAAAGAGCAAATGAAAAGTCTCTGTATGAGGAATATGTTTTCAAGGCATAGCATTGGGTATGTTATATAGAAGTACACAATTGTGCTAAGCAAATCCTCCCACAGCAGGAAAAAGTGAAGATGAAAGAGCCCTTTTGTAACTTCACAGTTTAGCTACAAGTAAAGTTACTTCTTTTCTGTCTTTAAAGTTCCTAAGCACCTTTGCCTCCAGTTACCATACAGTTATCATGCTACTTGCACTAGGACTTGGTCTTTGATGTATACCAAGTGATTCTCAAAGGGACCTCAAGTAACCGTTATGTTTGTTATTTTCTGTATAAATTCTTGTGGCATATTCTCAGATCCATTATCTGACTATGATTAAAATTCAGGAAATGTTAGCCTGTTGCCCATATTCAGGCCACAGAATAATACCTCTATTTTGACATACCTTTAATAAACCAGACATTTATCTTTGGAAAATGAAGTGAGATTGCTGGTTTATTCATTCTTCATGCACATTTGAGATGTAATTGGGAGAGTTGATGTTACTGACATTATTAAGCTATTTCAGCTCTATATGTCATTCTGCAATAAATCAGAGGATACCAATTTTAAGCTGTCTTCTGGCTACAAAATAGCAGAAGTGTCTTAGAGTGTACAAAGTTAGTATGACTGTTCTCATTTTGCAAATTTTAATTGAAGCCATTATCAAATAATGACTCCAGACCAGAAATAATAGTTAAGAAAGTTCTGGAGAACATATCTGCCCCTGCTGCTATAAGTTTTAACTACCCCAACTAAGGGATAAAAGCCCAGATCTACAGTTTTTCTATCAGAAGATAGGGTGCTTATTAGAGTGAGTGAATAGAGAGATAGAACGGATATATAATGCTGCTGAGATTAGCACTATTGAAAACTACTGGGTGGTTTCTCTGGAAACTCAGATCTTCTGCTCCATAATATAGATGACATTTGTATTAACATCTCAATTTTTACAAGTATGTGCCAAGTCCTGCCAGAACATTTCCTATGGGACTCTGAACTATAAACCCAATAAAGAAGGACACAAATGCTCTGTTACAACTGTTTGAGCTGCTAAATTGTTAACATGCTCACTTGCATATCCTTAGACCATAATAACTAAATTGGCCCTGCTCTGAGCAGGGGTGTGGACGAGGCAGCCTCTGGGGTTCTCTCTGAAGAAGGTGATTCTATGATTTTGTGAGCCCATACCTGTCTCAGGCAATACCTGGTCTTGATCTAGATAATGCTCTCAGTGTGCTGTAAAGGATGAAGCATTCTTATTTTTTGATAGAAAAATTGAGGTAGAGAACTAGTTTATACCATTACATGTTATACATATTTCTTATTTCCAGAAAGAAGTAAAATACTGGCACAGGTTGCTCAGAGAGGTGATAGATGTGCCATCCCTGGAGGCATTCAAGGCCAGGCTGCATGTGGATCAGCTGAAGATGTCCCTGCTCATTGCAGGGCAGGTGGACTGGATGACCTTTAAAGGTCCTTTCTAATCCAAAATATTGTATGATTCTATGAAAATCAGAAAGATCATAGGAAATCTCAGTTTTTCTTTTAGTACCTGAATTGCCTTTTAGTACCTAAACTACCTCATCTTAAAATAGCTTGACACTTTTGACCATATGTATTTTTTGTGCATCAGAGATGAATGGCAAGTTATGAGCCAGAGTTCCTAGTATTAAAATACCTTGTTTGTTCAACATTTAAGACGTATGTAGAGCAAATATATCTCAAATAGCCTCAGGCACAGCACAGAAATGTATATGTAACACTGTCCTCTCAATATTAACCTTACTTGAGCTCCTGTCAATCCAATGTGGCTTCATTTGTGTACCAATCCTTTCTTTAATTTAGGATCAAACTAGGACATGTAATGATTTCTGAATTTCTCTGTGTTGGTATAGCAGTCCACCCAGCTCGTGCCTCATATGTCTCCTGCTTGACTCAGTTGTGCCACAGTGCTGCAAAACAAACAAAACTGCAAGAGATTCTTTGTCTGCATAATGTATTTTCTTTATGTTATGTTTATGGAAGACAAACTTAATGTCAGCCGTAGGTTAATGTAATAGAAGTGATGATTTGATTTAATTTGCTGGGAACTCTGAAAAGGTATTCTGGGGGTAATTGTCTTCATGCACTTAGTTACCTGCAGGCTGTAGATGTCTTTTTCTCAAACATTTTCATATTGGTTTGACAATTGAGATTGATACTGTATTTACAGTAACAAAAGTGCAGTAACATCTATAATAAAGCCCCAGTGTAGCTTCCAGTATACTTCCCTATGCTAAGTAGATACATTGCATAAGGGCATCCATCTACACTGACATATAAATTTATCAGAACTTCTTACTATATGCTTGCATTGTATGACTATCAGAAGTGGTAAAGCAATGGTAACAAATGGACAAAATGTATTACAGAAAAATAGAACAAAATGAATAAATAAAATTAAATGGAAATTACCTAATTAGTTCAGTGCTTATACAGGAACTGGTGGATTTGAGACTATTATAAGTTTGATCTTCAGAATCTAAATTCAAAAGCTTATTTTTAATATTGTAATTATTGAGAAATTTTATTCCTGTCAGTCCTCAATTAAACAGAAGAATGAAAAATATTTCTCAGATTTTAATTTATCACTATAGTTATAAACAGAAATGGGAGTCAGAAAGTTCATACTTCTTTATATTTCTGGATTATGATACAGAATAATGTACAGAGTTTCCTTGATCGTCTCATAACAACCCATTTTTCAGGAAAAGTTGTCCAATTTCTGTAGATATCAAAGTAGTAATAAAGATGGCAAATGAGTAGACATCATCTAAGTTGACAGCATCACTCATTCATGATTACCTTCTTATAAATTTATAATAAATGTAGATTTCCCACTGAAACTAAAATTATTATTACTGGAATGGATTGTCCAAGAAAGTTGTGAGTGCTCTGTCCCTGGCACTGTTCAAGGCCAGGTTGGACGAAGCCTTGCATGGCATGGTTTAGTGTGAGGTGTCCCTGCTCAAGGCAGGGGGGTTGGAACTAGATGATCTTAAGATCCTTTCCAACCCTAACTATTCTAGGGTTCTATGATTATTCAGAAACTGACCTGAAAAGTGGTTTTGAAAGAAGTTAAGAGTATTTCCCTATTTTCCAGGTTAAAATATTGATATCAAAATCAAATTGTAACCAGGAACAGGCATTTTCATTATGACTTGTTCCTGATAAGCTTCCTTTTTTTTAAAAAAAAAAAAAAAATTTAGATGCTTGTTATATAGATTTTTACACATTTTTTCCTCAAGACTCCTCTAAGTGTAAATGCCATATTTCTGTAACGCTATGATTTTTTAATCTGACATATTAGAAAACAATTCTATCATTCCTACTTGACAAAGTCACAATGATGGAGTGAATAAAAAAAACCAAAATCTGTGTTAATCAAAATAATGATATTTACAAACTTCTTTGACTTGTGTGGTAGCATCTGACTATTAAAAATGTTAACACCTATCCGAATACGGATCATCTTAGATTTAGATGGTATCTTCTTGTAATATTTTAGAACTATTCGTTTAAGTGACCCAGAATCAAATTATTGGTCAATTAAACTGACCTAATCATGTTCTTATAAACTGTCTATCACCATACTACAAAAAGAGGGAAACAGCATCTTAAGATACCTTAATGAGGGCATCAAGACAATTGGCAGCCAGAAATGCAATATAAAAATCAGAATAAAAATTCTGCTAGTTTAAAAACTCCTCAGTTAAGGTAAAAAAAAAAAAATTGTCTGGATATTTAACCTTCTATATCCCCATATGGTAAAAGCAGAGTGTGCAAAAGCTGACCTTTGAGACTGACCTTTTTTTTCTCCAGATACGGCTGCATTGGCCATTGACCGCATTGGCCATTGGCCGCATTTCCCTTAAGGAGAACAGACACAAACTTTAAAAATACTGCAGAACCATGGTGTAGATTGACCCTGCTGAAAACCACAATCATTCTGCAGTACCTGTGTCAGGAAAATTATTGAAAGTTATTGAACTCTAAGCTCAAAGAGAGCATTAAATGACTGCATCTAGCCACTGAATATAAGAAGCTTTACATCATCACCTCAATTGGCTGAAAAGGGGAGCTGAGAATGCTTTTCGGTGGATACCAGAGTAAGAAGATAATAACAAATTTCCTGGACAAAACCTTTTTTCATAACAAGATAATATTTCTACATGCAATTAGTTTAAAAAAAAATGTCTCCATTTAGACAAGGTCTTTTTCCTTAGAAAAAGAAACAGTAAAGGAGTTTCAAGAACTTCCAGAGAAATTTATTTTTTTCCCCTCATAAAACTCTTTTATGCTAGCCAGCCTGTTTTTCTATCTCTATATTGTGAATCAGAATTTGCTCCAAGTAACACCTCAGAACACTATACCCAAGATACTTCAGAAGGTTCACATGTAGGCAGAAACATGTTCTGCCTTTGTATCCATAGGGTAGACCTTATATTTACAGGGTAGTAAAGCGAATCAGAAAAAAAAACCTCATAATTATTTTTTTGAGGAGCTTTTTCTTATATTTTGTAGAACCTAATGCCTTGTATCATATGCAATTATCTCAAAATTGCAATATTCTGAAAGACTTGGAGTTGCACATTAGTGGATTAAATCCTTTAAATAATAAGTCACTATTTTAGATTGCAGTTTTCTACCAAATTGTTCATAATTGGAATGCTATGTAAACAGTAGTGTATTCAATGTATAGTTCAGCAAATATTTCAGTGTTTGAATTCACCAAGTTATAACTAAACTGACTAATCTCCACAGAAATTGCCTGATTATTAGTCAGATTTAAGTGAAGGTACACCTCCATGTCATTTCTGTATTTCAGTGAAATCAAGGAAAACAGCAAATAACCAAGGGATATGGACTTCATCAGCTGAAGTAAAAACTACATTTTAAAAAATAAAAATAAAATAAAATTAATCTTATAAATCATTAGCTGATTCATTTAATTTAATTTCAGATGGCATTTTTCTGTAAGTGCAATTGTTTTTCAATGATTAATGCATTTTAATTTCAGATTTATACATGCTGCACTTTTAAAAGTAAAATGTGCATAACATGCAACTATCAAGTTTTCTCTAATATCTAAGTTACACATTTCAGTTTTGCAAGATGTTGCTTTCCTAGCAATTAGGTACTGGTTCCATGTCTGTCGCAAATAGTATAATGTAATACTTAAATGAAATGCGCTACAATCAATTGTTGATATATGTGTAAGTTATATAGCATAGCCTGAGTTCTGATTTGATCTTAGTTTTAAATGAGTCATTATGGCCATCTATCTAAAAGTCTTTTTTCCAAAATGCCCAAGAAGCTATGAAAACGCTCCAAGGAGCATCTCCCTGCAGGACTTCAAACAACTTTCAACCTTTCTCTTCTCAATGACTGTCCTGAATAAACCGTCTCAAAATTGTCTGCTGCCAAATTATTTCTTCTTTAGCTTGCACTATTCCAAGAGGAATGTAGAGAAATGATGATGAAAATGTCAATTTTTCCTACCCCATAGCAGCAGCATGAAATTTGAGATGAGGACAAGAAATTGGGTTATATTCCACTCCTTGAAGCATAATCAAGGAGTTATATTCCACTCCTTGAAGCACAATCTGCATTAGCAGAAGTCCTTGTAATCATGCAACTAGTACATTTTTAGATTTTGCTATTACTAACTACAGACCAGATCCTAAAGTTTCTCTCATATTATTCTCTCCCATCACAAATTTTTGTCCAAGACCTTCAAAACGAATTTTTATGTTTGTTAACTTTTGGAGAGTTTTTTCCCCCGAGGTGTTCTCCATATAGCACTGCTTTGCTACATATGGTAGAAAAAGACCTGTCTTACAAAGTTTTTTAGTATTTTTCATAAAAAAGAAAAGTAAAATCATCAATATAAAATGGTCAGGTTTAAAATTGTGCTATATCATAATCTATCATAAACTATCTTACTTATCTTTATTTTTCATTGAATAATAGTCATGTCCTGATGGAAGTAGACAGTGAATAACTATTCACTAAGTCAATATTAGGTAACATTAACCTGACTGAGAAGACAAAACCAGACAATGTCACTTTTATAAAAAACTTGGACTAAGAGGTGAGTTAGTATAAATCCATTTGGTTTCTTTAAATATCAATAAATATGAGCTGGGAAGGCAGTGTTGCATATCAAAACTCTTTGAACTTACAAACATACAGGCTGCAATCACAGGAATTAAAAAGAACCAAGAAGAAGTTTTTCTCTTAAATTGAACTAAAGAAAAAGCTATAAAAGTAGAGTTAGAAAGTAAGCCTCTTTTATGAGGCAAATTGACAAGGCTTCAAACCAAGATGGAAGAACAGAGGATGCAGTGCTATATACACCTGTAAAGCAACAGAATCGAATGGAATAAAAAGAGCGCAGAGGACATATCTCAAGTTAGACCAATTGCAACATGTCCAGAAAAGCTGTTTAAATTGACACAGCCAGAAACTCCATTTCCCTACAAGCATCACGTTTAGACCAATACTCAATTATGCTAATAGGTTGTTTTAAATACAATTTCTATCTTTCACCCTTGCTTTTAGTTTTTTCTAAACTATATTATTTCTATTGTTGTTTTTAGAGGGATAGCATATTTCCCAATTATTTATTATTACTTACTATTATTATGATTTTTAAACCTGATTTGACACTGGCACTCTACGTTCAAATTGCTGATAGTGCAACGTTGCATGCACTTGCTAGTTCAGTACTACCAAGACCATTAGACAAAACGTGAAGTAACAAGAAATGACTGGAAGCTACTGGGAAGAAAAGCAGAAGATCAATACTAAGTTAAGTGCTAAATAATATGTAGAGAAAACATCACCATGAGGTAAAATATGTTCCTGTCTGTCTGTCATCCATGCTTGAGAATCATGTCAAATTACAGAAACTGATTTTATGTTTAATTTGCCAAATAATTACCCCATTCAAACACCAAATACATTCTAGTTCACATTACAGTTCTACAGAATCTTTTCATAGTTTCCCTCCAGATTATTCATAATGCAATTTCTTTACCATTTTACACATTCCTTAGGGATTAGTAGCTGTAGACATTCTTATTCTTGTTGGTAGCCACTTAAGAGGCATCACATTTTCTGTATAAACTGCACTGTTCATTCACTTAGTATAGCACTTTACTTTCAGCTGTTTCTCTATTAATTAGACTAGAGGAAAAAATCCAATTGTTCAGTTCTAGAGTATTAGATAAGAAAAACTATAAATTATACAGTGACATTCAACCTTTCCTGTGTGAAGCTGCTCCGACAATTCTCTTGCAAATCTGGTGCAAAACTGGGGATATTAGGAGGGGCTGGGTAGCCTTATGTTCTGCCTATTAAAACAGTGTCTCTGAAAAAAGTACATGTCACTGGGCACTGAAGTGTTCTTTAAGAGCAGGCCACATGCAACAAGGAAGCATAATCTCTTCTCTGTGCTCAAACTCAGTATTTCTAACTGCAAGAAGGCAGTTAACAGCTGCTTGGCAGACAAGGAGGTCTGGCCCATGTCTAACTAGAGAAAATTTATGTCAGAGAAACCATAAAAAAAAAAAAAAAAAATTAATTTTTTAATTT
>NDXB01016828.1:37405-60360 GCA_002631895.1 Agapornis roseicollis
ATAAAAAAAAAAAAAAAAAGTTCAATTGTTCAATTGCTTTATCAGGTACTTTGTGCTGTTATGCTGGCACGTTATTTACTCACAGATTCCCATGTATTTAAACAGTGTTAAAATGACTGTCAGTGTAGTAGACTGGACTCTTGTCTAAAGCTTAGTGTTTCCTTCATTATGATGTTACAAGCTCCACCAACACAAGAAGAATGACAATGAAACCTCATTCCAGTGGAAAGAAATAACTATTGAAATAATTCATATGGTTTGGATTTTTTTTTCAGTTTTTCCCCTTTACCACGTTGCATCAGTAGACTGTGACATCTCCTTTGTGGGGATTCATTCTAGAAAACTATAATTTTGTTTCATTGTCTTAAAAAGTACCAACTTTCAAAAATATTACTAGATGACTGACCACAAGTGACCATAGCCATACCATGGATTTTTACATTGACTGTGTTAGTGGGGAAATAAATTATTGCCATTTGATCATGATCAGCAGATTAAATGTAACATAATGCTAGAGATTAAAGATATGAAGTCTATGGAGCTGGCTTCTTTTCACATATAAATGAGGAGGTCCATTTCATTCCCTTTATTTTGAGCATCAAAATGGAAGTGTTGAAGGTAGGAGTTTAATCTCTTACACTACCTGTTCAGGAAGAAGCACCTCCCAGGTACTTCATGTGTCTGATGGAAAGATTTACTTTCCTGGGATAGTTCCTAAGCTACTCTATACCTACCTATATCATATATTACCTATACTCGATACAATCCCTAAACCTGCCTCCAAAAAGAGGACCACATATATGAACCTAATTTCTGAAACACTCACTTTTGGCAATCTACCTTAGAAGTTTAGCTTAATCGGTTCTGTAGGAAAAAAAAAAAACAAACAAAAAAACCCAAACAACAACAACCCAAACAAAAAACCAAAAAACCAGACAACAAACAAAAAAAAAACACCACAAAAAGCAACAAACCAATAAAAATCTAATACCATATGCTATTGACACTTTTTACACTTCTCATTTCTATGTCTGGTCTGGAAGTTTATAATATGGGTGAAGTATAGCAGTTAATAACNACAAACAAAAAAAAAAACCCACAAAAAGCAACAAACCAATAAAAATCTAATACCATATGCTATTGACACTTTTTACACTTCTCATTTCTATGTCTGGTCTGGAAGTTTATAATATGGGTGAAGTATAGCAGTTAATAACTGCAAATAAGAATAGGCAGGTGTGCTACAAAATATTCTAAAATCTAAGATCCAAAATAATAGGGATTCTTTAAATTTCCTTCAAGAGAAAAGCAAGAATGGAAAATGTAATCTGCAATTATGAGAAAAATAAGGGAGGGGTAGCAAAAGATGAAGCTTTTCTTCATCTAATCCACCTAGATAGCATAATCAGTTCTTCTAGTTATGCTCAAACTTTTTTTACCATCTGTAGTGGTGCCAGATAGGAGAAAAACTTCATGACCTGGAGGTTTCAATGACTAACTGAAGAGCCTACAGTTATTAATAGTTATTAAAAGTTTCATCTGAGAATGTACAATCCCTCCTATCACATGAATTTCAAAAATCCATTTTTGCTCTCTGCCAAATCAGAAATCTTCCTTGCTGCAGCTACATAGAAAAATAAATAAAAAGGGGGAATCATATTGTTCCCAATAGATCTACTGTAACTAGCTCATGTTGAGTTTTGGGCTAAAGAAAATCGTGAATGTCATAATAGAAAATTCCACTATGTTTCATCATGGAAAAAAGCCTAATTCCACATCCATGACTGAGATAAATGGAGTGGATAACAGTTTATAGAATTTTGTTTCAGGCTATTTTTGGTCTCAGACTGCATCATTGCATCGGTTTACATTTCATTTCACAATTCTGTTTCCTGCAAGTAGAAGAGTTTGAAACACCAAAAAGAAGATGAAATAAAAATGATGTAAGTAAAGGAGAAAATACTGTCTTATTAACCTTAAAACATACACCAGCCTGGACACGTGATGTTGTTATGGAAAGTTTAGAGCAAGATGTTTCCTTCAGTGGAAATGTAAAATGACTAAAGACAAGAGTAACATATCCACTCCTTTTCTCCTTTTACTTTAATACAAAAATATGAAAGCTGAAAATAAAAAAAAGAGGAAAAATTATGAGTCTAAATAGCATCATTATGTGTGAATTAAACATTAACCCAGATTTCACAACAAACCCTGGCCTTGAAATTAAACTATCTTGTGATCTCTGATAAATCATTCTTACCATATCCTCATGTTTACCATCTGTAAAATGTAAAAACAAAGAATAAATAAAATATATTTAGAAAGTCATAGAAGACATATACCTGTTTTCAGAAAGGCAACTATTATTATCTGTACAGAAGTGCAGGTACTATCCTGAGGTATTGAGTCCTCTTCACATTTGCTGGAACCTATCCTAGATTTACCTGGCAGTTTGCTTTTGAATATTTTCGCTGTGGGCTCCATATCTAGCAGACAACCTATAAGATCCCATGGGTCTTCTTGTGCTGTAATCTCTCTTTATTATCTAAACATCTAATAGAAGCAAGTATGAAACACATATTCCATAGATGAATCTCTTCTATTAAGCCTCACAAGGCATTTATGGATGATGCATATATGTTGACAAAGAAACAAGCAATTGTCACAGATGTCAGCTCTGTTTTGGAACTTGAACAGTTAACTAGGACACTGAGGTTGCTGTAGGCTTCATTGGCTATTCGCAGCTTGAAAGTGCACTATATCACTGGGGACAGACAGCACATTATGGAACTGTGTTCTGCCAGAAAGCTTACTTCATGCTTCATTGGAAGGTGCACACAACAGCAAGACCTCACACACATACAGTGGGAAAATCTGAGCCATGTAGATGATGTACACAATGTGGAAGACAAACCCTGGGAAATCCAAAGGGATTTTAAAAGAATGTGGTGGAATAAAAAGGAACAGATGGGAAAATGAAAATATTGTAACAGAATGAAGAAGATAAGACAAAAGTGGTACAGAATAGTTGAGGTTGGAAGTTTGCTGTGGAGATCGTCTGATATCGCTTTATGGAGCAGATTTCTCAGAGCTGTGTCCAATCTAGGGATTGACAGATTTGACACTGGACCAGAGGGCAACCTGTTCCAGTGTCTGACCATGCTCACAGTAGATCAGTTAAGTAGAAATTCCTGTAGCTTGTTTTTCATTCATTGGCTCCTGTAATTTCACTAGATTCCATGGTGATTCTGACTGCTTCTTCACTTCTTCACTTTACTAGGTACACTATGAGACGCTTCCCACTGTGCCTTCTCTTCCTACTACAGCTCTTCTGTCTGTCGGCCTTTTCTCCAAAAAGAACATTGCTGGCCCACATTCAACTTGACGCTCATCAGAGCTCTCAGGGCCTTTTCAGTAAAACTGCTTTCTAGTCAGTCAGCACCTAGTACATACTTGTGCTTAAGGACATTCCTTCCCAAGTGTGGGAGTTTATATTTCTTTTTAACGAACTTTGAGAGGTGAGGCCAAATCCTCTTTCTTCCCCTTCTTGAAGCTAGGTCTGGCATTTACTTTCTTCCAGTTTTCTGAAGATTTCCTCAGTCACCATGGTATTTCAAAGACGATTGAGAGTGGCCCCACAGTGACAACAGCCAGCTCCTTCAGCACTTGTGAGTGTATCCCATCAGGCCTTATGGACTTCTGCATGTTCAATTTGTTCAAATCTTCCCTAATCAGATTCTCCTCCACTGAAGGTAAGTTCCTCTTTCTCCAGACTTTCTTCCTGGTTTCAGGGGCCTGGGACTTACTGAATATCAGCAGATTATATTGTGAATACCCTTTTTGCTCTATGGTTTATAAGTTTATATTGATTCTGATTGAAATCTGGTGAAGTGACAAACATGGAGAAGTATACAGAAAGAAAAACACCAAGGGAAAAATGGTACTACCTATTCAGTCTTTCAATTTTACATATTGAAGTAATTCCGTACCACAAATCAGCTTAAAAACTGGCCAGACCCTTGGGAAAAGACTATGTGTAAAATGAGGACAGTGAAAAAACAAGCATATATATTTTAAGACTATGACAGAAAACTAATAATTGCCACTATTCTGTTTTTCACTAAACAAATAATGTAATTTCATACAGACCCAGAATATCTATGACATTTATCTCTCCCTCAGAATGACTTGTGTTACTGAAGACATTAATTTCTCACAATTTTACTATTCTGTCACATAAAAATTGATCATAGACAAACAACCTCTGCCTCCATGTTCCTTGACATTTATTGAGATTGATTTTTTTGGAGGTATGTCAACAGTTTTGAAACAAAATGAATTCTCTTGTAGCTAAGTAAGTGGATAAAGTTTACCCTTCTTTGTTTCTTGAAGAGGGTTAACCAAGAAATGATATTTTCTTATTTCCACAAGACACGTATTTAAAAGGAAAATCTCAGAAGTATGGCATTGAGTTACAATGTTTTTATTTTCTTGTTGAATTGAACTTAATACAATTTATATTTTTCACAACAGCACGGACCACATTTTTGTCTGCTGATTGCATTTATAGAAAGGCAAAATAATGCTACATACATCCCAGTATCTTGACTCCGATACTGAATAAGTTTTACTTGGAAGAGAGAAGTTACACAACTACAGACAGCATGTCCAATAATTTTCTACCGAAACAATTGTTTTCTTAGCTTCTCTACAAAAACAAGAAAAGTGAGTTCTTTGTTTTAAAATATAAATAACTAGTCTGTTTATCTGAGCTGTATGTCTTTGTGACTGAACAAATTGAAAACATGCAAGGCTTCTCTGGATGCAGCTAGAATCAGAACTATTTCATAATTATCTTTATGATGTTGGTTTTTACAGGAAAATTTGAACTTTTGAAAAATTGCATGAGCCCAATGAAATGTTTCTGAAATTTTCCCTAGGTTAGCATATATGACAAAGCCAAAACAAAGAAGGAGGTGAGTGCCTAGAACCCTTCTTACTACCATCTATCTGCATCACCATGCTGAATGCTGCTGGAGTCTGTCTTTCTCTGCTTCTCTGGCTTAATCTGCTCCTTTTTATTTCAGGGGAGCAAAATCTGGATCCATCTCTGTCATGGTTTAAACCCAGCCACAGACCTCGTTCACTCACTCAACCCCCTTTCTTGCCCTCCCCTGCTTCCAGAGGGACCGGAAGGAGAATCAAAAGAATGCAATTCCCACAGGTTGAGATAAGAACAGTTTAGTAACTAAGGTATAACAGAAATCACTGCTGCTACCACCAATAATAATAATGATAAAGGAAATAACAAGGGAAAAGAATACAGCATCTCACCAACCAGCAACAGGTAACTCCCAACACCCCACCAACCACCAACCGAAATACCTCCTCCCACACCCCAGAGCACTAGCCCTTCCGGATAACTCCCAGTTACATCCTGGGCATGACGTGCTATGGTATGGAATACCTCTTTGATCAGTTTGGGTCAGGTGCCCTGTCTCTGCTTCCTCCCGGCCTCCCCTCCTCCCTGGCAGATCATGAGGCTCACAAAGTCCTTGGTCAGAACAAAACATTCGAGCAGTAACTAAAAACATCCCTGTTATCAGTTTTGTTCCCAAGTTGAGTCAAATCGCAGTGCTGCACCAGCTACTAAGAAGGAGAAAAATTGACTGCTATTCCTGAACCCAGGACAATCTCCCACATTAAAAGGATACCTCAGCTACTTAGTATACTGATAGTTGTCTTTGATTCATCTGTCACATTTTTCTCAAGCAAAGCAAAAAATGAAGCACTTTAAACAGTCTTTAAAAAAACATATAACTTTTGCCTGGTTAGAGAGCTGCAATATTTAAAAAATATTAAATGTATTTTCAGCTAATTAATGCAATTATTTCCTCTTGACTCTACTTTTGGTGTGAATTATTCCAAAACATTATGCACTCCATAATATATAATCATAAGAGTATATGTGACTAAAGTTACATTTAGTAACTTCTATATGTACAACTACTATTACTACTAAAACCATATATATATATATTTAAATTGTGCTTTTCTTTGAGCTTTCAAGTTCTTGATCTCAGATATATCTTGAAGCAATTAAGTCTAAACTATTAAGTTCATGGGATACCTTTTGGTTTCTGTTATTAGAAGGTATAAACAGAATGTTTGGTCCTTTAAATTGGACTACTCGACATTTTTTCAATATTTTTGTTGCATTGTTTCGATAATTTTTAAAATTTCTTTAAAATTTTTTCTTAGTGATATCTTTCCACATACCTTTCTTATCATCAACCTTGAAATCTGCACTTTCCTACTACATACAGTTAAGAAGGATGACAAGAGCTGAATATACAATTCCAAGTAGTGGAATATCATTGTTAAAATAATCTCACTGTATTTTTACTGATTTCCGTTTTCTGACTAAAAAAAAATTCATCATGTCTATAAAAAGGGCAGTCCTATTCACAAAATAATCTAATACAAGGTATGAAAAAATATATATTTAAAACCCACACATATATTATGAGTATAGATACTAGCTTATCTAACAGTATATGTACAACCCTTGTCAAATTTTATTACTGACATTTCTTCTAGCATAATACTTAAAGTACAGAAGTTGAAGTGTATTAATTTATCTCTTGTACCAAAATACGATGTATTTTTGTTGTGTTCTTCCAAGATTAGCAAAAAGATCGCAATTCTTCTCTTGCAACATTTTATAGTACTTATTGTGCTGAGGTTTGTTTTATTTTATTTTATTTTATTTTATTTTACTTTATTTTATTTTATTTATTTTAGCTTAACTTATTTTTATTATCTTTCATTTTATTCTATTTTATTTTTAAATCACCCTTCACTTTGTTTTGGGGCTGAATGCTGCCATCACATGAATCACATGTCTCTGACAGCAGAATCTGGCTGCAAGAACAGTAAAAAAGTAAAAAAAAGAACAGTGAAAAAAGAGTCTGGCTTCCTATTCTTGGTGTCCAAAATGACAATTGTATTTCCTTTTGTCATTCCATTATTCAGACAGCTTCTGTCAAAACTTCATAATTCCCTGAAGAAAGTCACTGTAAGTAGATAGAAAAAATTTGCTGCCTCTAACAGCAGCATAAGCTTATGCTCTCCAAGCATTTTTATTGGTTTAAAACATAACCAGCATTATAATTTTATCAAGAATAAATTCCTATTTTGTTATAGTTAGTTTTCTTTCATTGAATATGCTTGCTTTTCTCTTATTTTCTTCTGTTTAGCTTGTTTTTAGCAATTAAAGGCATCTGATATGCCATACAATCTTTATTTTCAGAGTTGCATTAGAGCTACAATATCCAATAATATCATAGAATCATAGAATGGCTAGACCTTAAGACCATGTAGTTCCAACCCCCCTGCCATGGGCGGGGACACCTCCAACTAGATCAGTTTGCTCAAGGCCCTGTCCAGCCTGGCCTTAAACACTGCCAGGGAGCATTCACAACTTCCTTGGGCAGTATATTCCAGCGCCTCACCATTGCGACAGTAAAGAATTTCTTCCTTATATCCAACTAAAATCTCCCCTGTTCAAGATTGAACCTGTTACCCATTGTCCTAATGCTACGGTCCCTGATGAAGAGTCTCTCTCCAGCATTCTTGTAAGCCATCTTCAGATACTGGAAGGCTGCTAGGAGGTCTCCATGCAGCCTTCTCTTCTCTGTGTTGAACAGCCCCAATTTTTTTGCCTGACTTTGTATGGAAGCCCCCACACGTTCCTCATGGCCCTCCTCTGGACTTCTTGCAACAGCTGTCTTCCAGAACTGCACACAATACTCCAAGTGAGGTCTCATGAGAGCAGAGTAGAGGGGCAAGATCACCTCCTTCGACCTGCTGGTCACACTCCTTTTGATGCAGCCCAGGATACGGTTGGCTTTCTGGGCTGCAAGCACACACGGAAGCCGCCTCATGTTCATTTTCTCATCAACCACCACCCCGAAGTCTTTCTCTGCAGGGCTGCTCTGAATCTCTTCTCCACCCAACCTGTAGCTGTGCCTGGAATTGCCCATTCCAG
This sequence comes from Agapornis roseicollis, assembly GCA_002631895.1. Classification (NCBI taxonomy): domain Eukaryota; kingdom Metazoa; phylum Chordata; class Aves; order Psittaciformes; family Psittacidae; genus Agapornis; species Agapornis roseicollis. The sequence continues at coordinate 45,456 of NDXB01016828.1, forward strand.
ATGTAGGACCTTGCACTTGGCATGGTTGAACTTGATATTCACTCAAGAGTGTGAAGGTCCCTGTGGATGGCATTCTTTCCTTCCAGTGTGTCAACCACATCACAAACCTGCTGAACATGCACTCAATCCCATGGTCCATGTCATCAACAAAGATGTTGAACAGCAGCAGTCCCACCACCAATCCCCGAGGGACACTGTTCATCACTGGCTTCCATGCGGGCATCGAGCCGCTGGCTGCAACTGTCTTCATATTCCTAAAATAGATATCCCTTCACTCTTCTTTTTATGTTATAATTCTTTTCTCATTTTTCTGTTACACTTATTCAAGCTGCCACTTCTTGCAACCTAGCTGTTAGCTTCTTGAAAGTTCTGATCTGACTGTTAAGAATCCAGGTATCTTTGGAAATCTAAAGTCAGTCATGTTTGAAAATAGGATTTAGGTGAATTCAAGACTTTCTATTCACATGTTACAATAAATCTACTGTTCTATGGGATAACTGATATGTTGCAGAACTAACATATATATATATAGTGAGGAAACAACAGGAAACAATGTAATGGGTGGAAATGATAATCATGTAAATGAAACCCTCAGTTGTATGGTTAGTAGTTATCTTGGCAGTCCTGGTGTAATGCTTAGACTTGATGATCTTAATGGTCTTTTTCAACCTAGCTGATTCTCTTATTCTATGATTCTAAGCTCAGTCCCTGATGTTTTGAGGATTTGCTGTTTCCTAGCTCCATTAAGATAAGTCATTATCAATTTTCAAAGGAGCTGTTGAAATACAGACTTGAAAGATCTATTGTGAGAACTTGCATCTTTTCGTCTTTCTGATACTTGTTCACAGACTTTTTTCTTTTCCTACAAAATTAATTAGCTCAGTAATGATACAGTAGTCATTAAAAGTGAATCAGGCTTCTTCAGAAGCTACATTCTCCTCAGCAGCAACAAATAAAGGATCTGAGACATCACTAACTTTTACTCTGCTTCCCCTACCACCCTCATAATTAGTCATAACAAATGACAGAAAGGGTGTAACAAATTAATACAGAAAAATGTTGAAAAAGGCCACATCGCTTTTGTTAGATCTTAGCATGCTTTGCTGCATTAGCTGCTGTAATTACTAACTTTGAAACATATGAGTATAATGAAAGAGGGAATGAGAAGCAGTGATTATTGACCAGTGTATGTGACAGAATGAATTTTCATACTTTTGGACCCAATCCAAAATCTATTGAAATAAACAGAAGTGTTTTCTGCATTATGTTTGAGCAACATTTGAATAAGACTGAGTGACAGACAAATACTGTCCAAGCAGAATTCAATCAGTAATAAGTATCATCATATTTATTTTTTCTTTCGTCATAGAATCATAGAAGAGTTAGGGTTGGAAAGGACCTTAAGATCACCTAGTTCCAACCCCCCTGCCATAAGCAGGGACACCTCACACTAAACCATGTCACCCAAGGCTTCATCCAACATGGCCTTGAACACTGCCAGGGATGGAGTACTCACAACTCCAAGTGAGGTCTCACGAGAACAGAGTAGAGGGGCAGGATCACCTCCTTTGCCCTGCTGGTCACGCTCGTTTGGATGCAGCCCAGGATACGGTTGGCTTTCTGGGCTGCAAGCGCACACGGAAGCCACCTCATGTTCATCTTCTCATCGACCACCACCCCCAAGTCCTTCTTCACAGGGCTCCTCTGAATCTCTTCTCTGCCCAATCTGTAGCTGTGCCTGGGATTGCTCCGATCCAGCTGTAGGACCTTGCACTTGACATGGTTAAACTTCATGAGGTTGGCATCAGCCCACCTCACAAGCATGTCAAGGTCCCTCTGGATGGCATTCCTTCCCTCCAGTGTATCCACTGAACCACACAGCTTGGTGTCATCAGCAAACTTGCTGAGGGCACACTCAATCCCACTGTCCATGTCCCCAACAAAGATGTTAAACAGGACCGGTCCCAACACCGATCCCTGAGGGACACCACTCATCACTGGTTTCCAACTGGACACTGAGTCATTGACCACAACTCTTTGTGTTTGTCCATCCAACCCGTTCTTTATCTACCGAGTGGTCCACCTATCAAATTGATGCCTCCCCAATTTAGAGACAACAATGTTGTGTGGGACAGTGTCGACTTAAAATTAGATTTTGGTTTGTGCTCTAGATTTCTCTTTCTACTTCATTACATACGATTAATATCATTGCTTTAGAAAACAAGACTTGCTTTTTCTGTCATGTTGAAGTGACATTGGGCCTCTATGAGTAAAACATGCCAAGCTGTAACAAATACACATTTTAAATTTTACTCCTAATACTTCAGATCATCTCTCAGCTGTCCACATTTCTGGCTCAGTGCTTCTAAATATCTTTTGGTAGATGGTATTAAGATACTAACGCAAACCTGTTTCTTTGAAGAAAAGTATCATAAAAATCATTAAATCATTCTGAATTAAGAAACAATACCTCAACAGAATTTCTAATTAATATTCAGATATGAATTGCTTTGATAGAAATGCTTTATCTCTTTAAAAAGTGCTTTATCTCATTAAAGATATATGGTAAGGTTAAAAGACATCAGCCACTGAATAATGAAGAGTAGGTCTTAGATAACAAAGTTACCATGAGTATTTGGAAAACAGAAACCGTAACATAAATCCTTTTTACTATGTAATCCCAGGCATACAGTAAGCTTAAAGCCAGAACTATTCAATCACCTAATCTGTCCTTACATATCTACCATAATTCATTAGATTTCATTCACTTATTCCTGTGTTGGCCCCGTGATTTTTTAATTTCTGCCATGTCTTCATTTGGGAGCTATGTCTTGGACTATATTTGCAAGGAAACTATGAAAGTGGAGTCCCAAAGTCTACTTCTATCTCTGCACAGTATTGTTATATAAATATACAACACTGAAAAGACTAGCATACTCTTACAAAAGTGGTTTAGCTGTCAGAATGCAGTGAATGGCAAAAGTAAAAATAAAACATGAAGCACACTGAACTGAATGGCACACAGGCACTCTGGATCCTGGGAGAACTCTACCAACATGCAGTAATTGAATTAATCCTTATGTGGATGAAAAGCAAACTATACTCACTACTAGAGGAAGTAATATCCTGACTTCTTCGAGGGAAGGATTGCGTTATTTTTATGACTAATTTATGACTCTGTTATTTTATGGAGGAATATATAATTCCAGAGAAATGTTCTAAATCAGTATAATATAAAAATATAGAGAAGACAATATTGTAACTAGAAAATAATTTCATTCCTTAATTGCTATATTTTGAACAAGGTCAAAATTGTAATGAACAACAGTTAATTTTAGGAAGAAATTCTTTGAATCATACCATTCTGAGGTCTTATGTTTCTTTATTAACTAGAAACACAAAGGTATGGGTGAAACTTTGCCAAAGTCCAATAGGTATCCCAAACAAAATATCTCCAATAATTTTAACAGCACCAGCATGAAACTAATGTATTGTCATGGTTAAAATCCATGGGTTCAACTCTATGTCAGCTGAAACCAGAACAGTTATTCATATATTTATGTAATGTTACTTTTACATGTGGGTTATAGAAGATAAACAATGCTAATAGGTCTAGAAAGTGAACCAACAATAGATATAAGCAATAGCTTTGTCCTTGATCCAGAAAACAGAGGTAGGGTTCAACAAAATGTCAGTTTAATCAATGACAACTTCTCACTCTCGTGGCCCCTATTATATACATGTACCTCAAAACCATGAAGCAAAATAGCACAGAATATTTTCTCCAGGGTCTCCCAGCTTTTAGTTCTTGAGATGATTTCTAAACAGAGATGCTTCTATTTGTAGATGGAGTTAAATTCTAATGTGTTAATAATAGCAATAAAGAAAGCGAAATAAACTTTCAGAGAGAAGTGAAAAACATTTTATGTTTCAACTAAAAATACTATGTAGCTAAAATTAATAACTACATTTGTAAATTATAAAATGTTTTATTTTTACAGTTTTCAATAGCAGTTTTTGTATTGCTCTTGATATGATTTTTTTTGTTTGTTTTAAATCTCTCATTTTCAAGGAAAAAATATTTATAAGGAAAAAGAAGAGCTTTTTTTGTCTTGAGTCAAGATATATTTTTTACTCAATCAAATGCAACATTTTGTTTTTTATTTTTTCCTTAAAAGTTCTAAACACCATTTTTCCTATTCTACCTTGCTTTAATATTTCTGACATTATAGCTTCTAAAGAAATCTATCTGTTACCTGTGGCACCAGTGTCACAAGATGAGTTTGCTTTTCTGGAGAAGAAAAGAAGAAAAGGGTTTTTTTTCCTAATCATATTTTAATAGCTTGCAATGAGGATCTCCCATTTCATATATATATATATATATTTAGGACAAAAAGTAAAATAGATCCTCTCTCTCTCTGTCAGGTGTGCACTGCTGGCAGTTTTCCAAAATGAGTTACACTCCAAAATGGAGTACATGGACCAAAAAAGAAAAAAGCTGTGTTGTTTGATTTTCTTTTTTTGTCTTGGCTAATTGCTAGTCAGCTCACTGTCATAGGTGACTATGATATATCCATTCCTATCAATTAAAGTAAACATAACTTAGTCCAGATTCAATTCTCAGATGACTAAAGGAAAGAAAGTAGATGTACTACTGTATTTGCTGTCCCAGCTATGCAGCTTAAGATAATCTTATTCATATTACTTTCTGAAGTATCACAAATGAACAACATGGATGCTAGATGTAATAGGGGTCATATGCAGTGTATACAAAAAAGGAAAGTTCTCATGCTCCAGTTAATTAATTGGATTATGCCTTCAAAAGGATTGATACTTCATATGCCCTCATTCTAAAATTCTTTAAGAACATTTGCAGAATAGTCTTCAGAAGAACAACCTGAAGATGAACTTTCAATTTGTGCTATAATGCAGTCTTCTTTGGAAAAGGTAGTTTTAGAGTGCAGGAAAAGATGTTAAGCAAAAGACGAGGTGCCAAACTTTCATGAAGTGTGGCACCTAAAGAAGAGGTAAATCCTTAGTGACACCTTAAAAATGTCACTTTCATGATTCCTAACCACCTTCCTGTGTGAATGTCTTCTTTGTTCTTAGATAGACTTCAGGCTAAGGATTGGGTCAAATATGCCCTGAATATCAGTAAATATGAGGAATTAGACACAAAATGCTACAAATATTTTTGCTAACTAATTACAGTTTGATATTCCTTAATACATTAGTCTCCACTCTTACATAGACTTGGGAATAGTCTGAATGTTAATTTAGCCTGTAGAAGTAGACATTTAATCTAGCTGGAATAGCATAAAGAATTCTGGAAAAATGAAAATACTGCCTCATCTTGGATTGTCATTTTATGCAGAAAAGCTGTATATTCTGTATTCATAGGCATTAAGAGTGTCCCCTGAACAACCCTGAAATCAAAACAAGAAGTTTAACTTATTTCTAGGGTTTTTTTTGGTTTTTTGTGTTTTTTTTTTTGTTTGTTTGTTTGTTTGTTTGGTTTTGGTTTTTTTTTTTAATTTTTCTATCACTTCACTTGAACTGAATACACATGAAGGACTAAGGAAGGAATTAGTAATTTCCAAAGACCTGCATACTAGTAAAATAGCCAAATGAACACTGAGATATAGCTAGTCACAACATACTAGAAATACTGAAAACTCTGACAGGCTGAGTGTTAGGTTTGGAGGCTTGCACTGATTCCAGGTTTGAAATTAATTTAACTAATCTGTAGCTTTGTGGAAATCAGTACAGATTGCTGTAGAAGACTTTTGCAGAAGTTTACAGACGTTTAGAATAGTACATAGAAACTTGCAAAAGGATTTCAACTTAATGGTTGACTAAGTTGTTTGGGCTATTAGATGTCTGCAGGTGTGGAGTCTGTGAAGGGCGTGCAGGGATGGTTAACTATACTGCACTCCGATGGCTAATCTTCAAAATATTCTTTCTTCAGATGCAAAATTTCCCATCTTTACGATGGTTCCCTGATGCTCTGAAATCCCAATGGTTAGCAGAATTCTGGTACATTAGGCATTTCATAAATCCCGGTAAAACTTTATTTCTTGGATCAAACTCCCTACCATTAGTCTCAGTAATATTTCCCAGCTATGTGTTTCTAGGGGGTGGTGACATCAGAGCATTTGTTTAGAGCTATACACATCCAGGGGATTGTCACATGTTGTCACATATGTGAAAATGCTCACAAATCAATGGAATAAATATCCAAAATGAGATCTAAACTAGCTTGAGGGCAGGAGAATAAGATTCTTATGTAATCTTTGGTTAATAATTCTGCTCCTGGGAGGGAAATAAATGGTTTTTGAAGTTTCAGCAAGCTGAAGTACTCAAACCCTAAATTTTTACTGAAACTTTTTTGACTATAAAATGCTTGGGGGCAGAAAGAATGGTTCTTTGTAACTCAAAATTGCTGCAGGACAAGAAAACCATAGTTTTATCATGAAACTAGTTTTAATGCCACGTATTTTATACTGGCACAGCACTTTTCATTTCAAGGGACTGTGAAAGTCTGCATGCACTACTCCATAACTTGACATTCACCACAGCCAAAAGGAAGAAAAAGGTACCTTCTTCTCTTGATATCAGTGACATGACTACCCAATATTAATTTATCTGCAATTCTTAATGAAAAATAAGGCAACTGATACACCTGTTATGTAAGTCCTTTCTGCAGGACCAAAATAAACTGCAAGTCACTATGTATAAGTTCTCTGAAGCTTAGAAAAAAAACTTAATAAAGAAATTAATATTTAAAATTTGTTTAGAAAGATCTCTCATCAGTATGTATAAGGCATCTTAGAATTCTAAATACAGCAGAAAAGCTTAAAATCCAGAATGCAGCTCTGCATCCCTTACACCCTTTTACCTTTTACAGCTCCCATGCAAATTTGTGCAGAGGATACATTTTTATGTATAAAAAACTTGCCTAGCAGGATTTCATCTCAATTGCTTAAACAGCTGTTGAGCTTCTGCAGATATTTACTAATTGCTATTATGTAAACTCTGCAATAACTGTCCTGTAGATTATTTGGTTTACAGAATGAAAAAGAATAAAACCTCTCCCATTTCACATTTTGTTTTTGGTCAACCCTAATGTGAAAGAATCAAGAAGTGAAGATTTTACAATGGTTTTAAAGAAATTTTAATTGGGATTTAAGAATATCTGATTTGTCTTATGAAGTTAGCCAATGAATAAGAAATATAAACTTAAAGATATTTATGCATTGATCTTATTTTCTCCTCCCACTTTCTCAATTTTGTGACTTCTATAGAAGAACTGATAATAATAATTTGGTGTTAGGACTTTGCACCTTGTTGATATCTTTGTAAACTCAGCTCAAGCCAGAGTCAATCAGACACTCTGAGGGCAACACACTGTTGTAATGTCTTCTATGTAAAACATTTCTGGAAAATTTAGCTAATAATGGAAATAACCAAATGTCTGATTTGGCACTTTTGGGTGGTAGGCAGGATCCGCACAGAAGTGATGCAAATGATGACAACAGGAACTTAGTAAATCTATCCTATGTTCACTAATTTTATATTTAAAGACTGTATTGGGAAATACTTCTATATTTTCATCAAATATAAAATGCTTACATATGTTGGACATATGTTCTTAGTTTTCCTGAAATTGGTACTACTCAGCTTCCAACATTTTCTTCCTTCAGTGACCCAATATTGGAATAAACTTGTCTAATTTATTATGAAATGTTTCTAAACAAAGTGCTTCATTTTAAACTTGCTTCACACAATTTAAAGCACATAATTCATAAGATGTTACTCAAATAATTTGTTTTGCGATCACTGTTCAAGTCTGCCCAGGCCTCATTTCATGTACTGGTATTCAAACCATCCTATGAAAACAGAATTTTTTTTTTCTTTTTGTAAGCCTTTGTGTCTTGCTGAATACTGGAGTAATTCACACAAAATCTGGTGAAATAATGATATCATGTGTGAGTGTTTACACATGGGCAATTCAGAAACAAAAGGGTGAAATGCAAAATTAACTCTGATTTTGTATAGCTGACATTAAGTATCTAAGACCAATTTTCCAAAGTCTTTAGCTGATATATTTAATCAGAATTTCCACTATGTATCTTTTCAAAAGTCTTCTAGGTAAGAAGCCAAAAGTTTATCCCTTAAAGCCTTCAGAAAATGAAGCAACTGCTTTCCTGACTACACTGAAAAAGTTAAAAAAAAAAAAATAACAACCTGAACTACAGGTTTAATTTATACTAAGAATAATAAGACAGTTATAAAAAAGGTGCATATTCTAGTTCCAGTTCCCAGACTAATTCTTACCACAGTCAAATAACATTTTACCTAATGTTGCTTTTAAACCTCACTGATTTGCTGAAGCATTCTTGTTGGTCATGAATACCACAAGACAATTAAAACTTTGATTAAAGTGAATGTGTTTTTGTAATGAGGTTGAGTATTTTTTTTAGAAAGAGGCTACCAGAATAATTATGATTGTATTAAATCTTCCAGTGCCTGCTGTCTAGTGCTCACTTAGACAATGCTGTAGGAGATATTACTTAATATTACATTCAGAAACTGATGCTTCATGATTTTGCTATATGTGTTTTTTACCCAGGAACTTGCAAGTATTTAGTTCTCTGTAGGGTCCAATTCTGCAAATATTACACTTTTACAAATTATATGTGTGTGTGTGTGTATATATATATGCCCAAACATTTACATACCGATTATCTTAAAGTCTAATACTAAAGAGGATAAATAACAGACTTGAATAATAAAAGTTCCACCCCCCTAAGCACTCCCCCACCATGGACAGGGGCAGGGACATCTTTCACTAAATCAGGTCAGAGAGAGACCTTATAGCAGCCTACCAGTACTTATATACAGAGTTCACATTCAAAAAGATACATTCTTTTTCAAATAGGTATGCATTTAGTTTTTAGAATAAGTAATTAATTTACCACTACTATCTAGCAAAGCACAGCCTGGGAAAAAACTATGATTGTTTACTAAACTGTGTGAAGAACACCTTAAAAGCTCACATGCCTATGTGCTACTTAGCAGCTCTCACTTTAAAACACTTACATCCAAATTAGCAGTAATGGTTTCTGTTGGTGAGTGAAGGTGTGGGTCTTTCTGATCAGAAACACAACCTCGCAGGAGAAAAGCCTCCACTACTGCTTTAATATCAGCAATCTGAATAGCAGACCAATTAATGATGTAATGGAGGTGCAATATTTTTTGTATTAGCTAGGCTTGATCCATCGTCTAAGATTTTCTCACCTCAGTGCAATTTGAAATTATCAGCTTTTAGTCTCAGAAATTAAACCCAATGAAAAGTACCAAGTCTATAAATTAGATAAATGCTCAATAGTATTAGGCCCATCCAGTAAAGAGAGACATTGCAGTCAAAATTATCAGAAAAGGGTAAGAAAAAAGAAATACTATTATCTGTCAATTACAGATGCGGATAAAACACAGAAAAATTAACATTTGATGAAAGTCATCAAAGACTGGGTTTTAACAGAGAACTGAATGCAGATTCCTAAGCTAACAACTCAGCCATTTCTTCTTCAATGGGCTGAAAACATTGTTTCCACTTAAAAAAAAAAAAAAAAAAAAATAAAAAAAAAAAAAATTTCGGAAAAAAAAAAAAATNGACTGGGTTTTAACAGAGAACTGAATGCAGATTCCTAAGCTAACAACTCAGCCATTTCTTCTTCAATGGGCTGAAAACATTGTTTCCACTTAAAAAAAAAAAAAAAAGTTAATAGTAAAAGAACTTCTGGTAAAGACATGAAGTGTGTTTCACAAAGCCATGTGTAACCGTGTCTTAGTCACACACATGTGGGCAGGAAGCAAATGGTAAAAGGAATAGAAGCATGGAAAATCAAAATCCCAAATCCTTTCTCATAATAAGGAAAATTAATTAATTGCCATACAATAATGTTGTACCCTTCTGGTCTTGTTCTAATTAGACCATAGAAGATTGTGTTTAAAATATTAATATTATCTTTTCTTTATGCAGAGGCTGACTGAATATTCATGTGTTCTTTCTGTAATCCAGTGTCTGTCTTGTAGCCAAGAATTATCTCAGCTCATTTCCCACCTCATTCCATTTTCCTTCCCTTGTCTGTAATCCAGGCTTCTACTCTAGTTTTGGTGTCTTTCCTATCTCTGATATTCATTGAATCATTTAGATAGGAAAAGACTTTAAAGATCAGTAATTCCATCTGTAACCCAATACTGCCAAGTCCACCACTAAACCATGTCCCTGAATGCCACATCTACACATCTTCTAAATACTATGATATGGCGACTCATTTTACAGAGTCATCATTTCCACAGGTATAAGAATTTTTCATAGACATCATCCTCTTTGAAATATAAAATCTATGATTAGATAATTTTGTTCTATTTTTCTAGAAAGTTGCTTTCTGATTTCATTAAAATGAATAGAAATTTACAAATAAAAAAAATATATAATATGATATGAGAACTTCAATCAGTGCTTTTTATGTCCTAGAAAAGGAGAAAGGCTTTTAAAATCAAGTCTGAAGTTTCATTCCTAAGGTTTGGTGTACTTTTTAGGTCTTCTGAAGCTTCTGACTAACGATAGATCTCATTTGATGGTGATAAATAAATAATCTGAAACTTGGCACAAATACTTTACCTGGCTTATTTCTAGATACTATTTCAGGTACTGCTAGACAATATTTTCATTAGCAACTACATTTGCCTTTGAACTTGCTGTGGCTTTTTGAGTAATAACTTTTTTACCTACTTGGTATTAATACCTACTTGGTATTAATACAACAGTCAGTTTTTTAGTTAGCTATTAGTTTTTAGAAACAAAACAGCAGAAAGTACATAGCAAGAATATTTAATATGAATCACAAATTGCTTCTGGTTCTTTTAGTGCATAATTTCTTCCTTCATCCTCTAAAACATTAGATTTGTTCTATAAAATGATGCCATCCTACCAAATTATCTTGAAACATAATGGCTTATGTTCTTACATGCTGATTTATTCAGAGTTGTCTGTCTGTCTCCATTTTAAAAGAACTGTGTAAGACTATTCCAGAATCAATGAAGTAAACATAAAGAATCCAACATACTTCAAAGGTATTTGGATAAAACCATAGGTCATTACAGACATTTAATATTTCATTGTTGATGCAAATCTTAATCAGATTAAGATGCTTATGTTTTAGCTTCAGTTGCAAAGCATAAGAAACAACTAAAAGACATATTGTTTATATTTTCAATGAGAAAGTATATATAGCAACTGGAATTTTAGTAACTTTGACAGCTTAAATGAAACTGCAATAAGTTTCAAATAAGTCATCTATTTGCTGGATTGTTAAGATGTGTTTTAACTCAAAAGTAGTGCAGAATTTCTCAAAGCTTTACATAGATGAAAAAGTTCCATTATCCTCTTTTCCACTGAGGCATTGGTTAGTAAGGTAGAAACATAGAAGTTACATCTCAGGGTACATGGAAAATACTTAGAAGTGATTCTAGTGATACCAGAGTTTTAAACAGTACTATTTCATCATACTCTGACTTGTTTCCTTTTCAAACTTCTACCTAATAGCAGACAAGGAATCATAGAATCATAGAATAGTTAGGGTTGGAAAGGACCTTAAGATCAGCTAGTTCTAACCCCCCAGCCATAAACAGGGACACCTCACACTAAAACATATCGTGCAAGGCTTTGTCCAGCCTAGTCTTGAACACTGCCAGGGATGGAGCACTCACAACTTCCTTGGCCAATCCATTCCAGTGCCTCACCACCCTAACAGGAAAGAATTTTTTCCTTATATCCGATCTAAACCTCCCCTGTTGAAGTTTGAACCTGTTACCCCTTGTCCTGTCACTACAGTCCCTAATGAAAAGTCCCTCTCCAGCATCCATATAGGCCACACTTCCAATGTACAGCATTTTTCACTCCTTTGTGTTTGAAGACACAACCGAAGCAACCAGAATGGGTCTAAGACTACTGAGTCAGCCTTAAGAACTGTTGAATATCCATAAATATCTAGTTAATATCAAGGCCATTCTTTGCTATCTAAATTTTCTGGAAAACAGGATAAATATATTAGTGGAATCACAATGAACATCAGATAAATTTGCACTAACAGAATAAATTTGTACAAAGACTATGGAGACAGAGAAAGAGGGTAAAAGGCTCATAAAAATCACAAAGAGCAAATGCAATCAATCTGAGTCGGAAATGTAACCAACACTTCTCTCCTGTTAGAAATACATATATACTAGTAAACAAACCTGCTTGGATCACAGCTACATTTTTAAAAAGTGCACAGAGTATTAACAGTGCAGCAGAATCTGAGAACACTAGTCATACATTATAAGCAAAAAATCTTTTTTTTTTCTGCATGTGCATAGAACCTGCATCATAAAGCATTGAAGTTTATAATCCTGTTTTCTAGAGGGTTCAGATGGTCCAATATTCACAGAAACATAAAACCATAGAACAGTTTTAGCTGGAAAGGACTTTCGAAGTTGGATCATCTGGTCCTGGCTCCCCTGCCAAAAGCAGGGACAACTTTCACTAAATTAGGTGGCCCCATGTAGCCTAACCTTGAAGACTGTCAATAGTAGGGTATCCACAGCTTCTCAGCAACTTATTCTGGTGTCTCACCACCCTCATCTTAAAAAATTTCTTATGTTCAATATGAATCTCCTTTCTTTCAGTGCAAAATTTTTGTCCCTTGTCATGTCATTACAGACCTTGGTAAAAAGTTTTTTCTGACTTTCTTATAACCCTATTATTTTGAAATACCATTGTGCATCAAAGTCTCCTTAATTTGAACTACACTGATACCTAACCCATAGTCACTTATGGCTGTTTCTTTGGACTATCAGGAAAAAAAATCTCCCACTATTTTGCAAGAGATATGTAGATAGAAACCAGGAAGAGAAAAAAAAAAAAAAACAAACTAAACTCTTCTACTCTCCTCAAGTCATCTATGAAGGGAGTGTGATGATCATGTATGGAAAAAAAAAAAGTGGTATTTCTGAAGGAACAGTGAAATGAAGATAATATTTTCTACAGTGGCACAGAATGAAAGAACAAGGTTAGCGTGTGTTAGCCTATTTCTAGCTTCACAGTTCTTCTGTAATGTTACTTCACAACAGTAGAGTGGACACTGCTCATTTTTTGCCTTTCTTTTTCTAGAGCCAGGCAAATGACTCACTGAAAAGCACTGAGGGAACAATAGAAGGACCAATGAATGGTTTGGAAGAATTAGTTTTTGATAATAGCTAAGAAGCTTGCAACCTATTTGTCAAACCACCATCTCATAGGTCAAGGTCAGAACAATATGATAAAATTAACCATCCCTTTCATACTGATTGTGGAAATCTCAGTGCATCCTGTGCAAGAAAGATAATACAGAAATTCATGTGTACTAGGTTACACAGTAGCATTTTAGGGGAAGACAGGAAAATATTCATATATCTTGCTATGCAAATATTTTCCCCCACCCTGATATCAGTAGGTTTCTATAGACCTTCACTATTATGTAGTTAGAACCTAGGAGATGTAAGTATGCAGCTAACTAGATGCAAGACATATTCCAGGTATGTAGATAATTAGCTTCATCTGTCATATATACAAAGGATCTTGTATTATCTATATGACTGGTATCCATCTACCTGCATACATATATATATATATGCACATATGTTTAAATCTAACATATGTGATAGTTATATAAAGAGAGAGGTAGCTCTATACCTATCATAGAATCGTTATATCCACTGCAGGATCCTAGAGTAATTCAGGTTCAAAAGGATCTTAGAAGGCCTACAGTTAAATGACTATTCAAACTGTATTAGTAAGGAAATTAGACCAGGCTGCTCAAAGTTTCATTCAAGCAAGTCTTAACAGCCTCTAAAGACAGAGACTAGTCAACCTATTCCAATTCTTCACTATCTTCTAGTTAAAAAAGTAATTAAAAAAAAATTCTTATAGGAAGTCTGAGCATCTCCTGTTTTAATTATGCCTCTTGTCTTCCCATGCACTGCTGTGAAGAGACTGGCCTCCTTGGTCAGTTTGGGTCCTGCCCTCCTTCCTCCCGGCCCCCCCTCCTCCCTGGCAGAGCATGAGGCTCACAAAGTCCTTGGTCAGGGCAAACATCGCTTAGCAACAACCAAAAACATCGGCCTTGTCAGCCTTGTTCCCGGGTTAAGTCAAAACACCAGCTACTAAAGAGAAGAAAAACTGACTGCAACTGCTGAACCCAGGACACCTGCCTGGAGCTGAGATTCCCCTGCAGCCTGTGGATATCACCATACTGATACAGGTTGTCTCTCTGCAATCCATGGACAATCACAGTGGAGCAGATAGCCACACTGCAGTTCCTGGAGGACCCCATGCCTCAGCAGGTGGGTATGCCCTGAAGGAAGCTGTAGCATATAGAGAGCACATGTATAGCTGGGCTCCTGGCAGGAACTGTGTTCTGTGCAGATGTGCCCAGACATGAGCAGGTTTTCTGGCACAACATGTAGACAATAGGGGACCCACACTGAAACAGTCTGTTTCTGGTGGACTGTACTCTATGAGAAGGATTCATGCTGAAGCAGTGCTTAAGAACTACAATGTATAGGAAGGGTCTATGCTGGAGCAGTTCATAAAAGAGTTTATCCCATAGGAAGGACCCCATGCTAGAGAAAGGAAACAGTGTGAAGAGGAAAGAGCAGCCAGAGATGAAATCATGAGCTGACTGCAAACCCCATTCCTCATCTCCCTGCACTGATCAGAGCAGAAGGAGGAAGAAGAGTAAAGGAATGAAGTAAAGCTTGGGGAAAAATTGGGCATATGGAGAAGACATTTTTAGGTTTGTCTTTTTTTTTTTTTTTT
>NDXB01016830.1:0-16826 GCA_002631895.1 Agapornis roseicollis
TCTGCCACTTCAGATTCATTGTAATCCATCTCTTAGGGCAGACGAACTACAGCACTTATCCTCCTTTTGCACAGACGACAATGCCTTCCCTCATCATCACACAGTAATCCTTCCACCTCTACTTCACACAATCCTAATTTAAATGTAAAGTATTCAGGGCAGACAAATGAGCTCTACTCGGCTCTTGCAGTTCTGACCAGGGAGCCCACCATTGCTTTTAGACTCCTCAGCCTCAAAAATACAATTCTTTTTATTGTCACCTCAATAACCTAAACTCACTAAATTTCACGCTAGGAGTCAGAATACAAAGAGACCCGGTATTAATAGCGAGTCCTTCGACCCCTAGACAGTCAGAACTCCCACTCCGGTTGGCGAGAGGTAGGATGAGAAAATGCTGGATGCTCTCCTATGAAGAGTTTGGCTATTCTGGTTTAATTGAAAATGTGACAAATCAACTCCTCACAGATGACATTCATGAAGAATGATGAGAATAGAGCCAGGTGGTGAAGTTGGACTGGTCCACGGACACAAAGGGAGGATGAATTTGGATCATCTGAAGTTATTGAAACTTTTAAACAGGTCTGGAAAGAAAGAATTGCTAAACTGTGGGAAGTTAATATTACAGCAAATATCAGTAACTCATTACAAAAGTGATACCTTCACTAAACTGATACAGGTGCTTCCTACATCACCATCCAGCAGTGAGGAGCTGTCAATGCATAGGTACAAAAGTAATAGACGCTCTATGAGAAGCTCATGTAGACAAACAAGTAAGTGCTCATTAGAATCAACCAAGTCCCCCTCCAATGCCTTTCTGGTATATTTATCTGTCTTTGTAACAGCTAAAACATAACATCTAAAGTACCATTATATTCAGAAAATGACATTACAGTAGACCTATATTCTAAAATGTTGATTTGATTAGATTTTCACTCCAGTCAATCAGGGAAAGAATTTGATTTGAAAAATCTAACATGGATATCATTGGAAATACAGATCCCATGCACACATCACTGTAGTTTTAAACATCACTTTCTCATAATGGCTTTAAAATGAGTTCTGATCATCTTGTTACTACAAGACCTCATGGATTTGTATGCACAATTAGGCTTGTGAGTACATGCACTCAGCTTGCCCTCTGCTATTAAATACAACCACAGTCACATAGTGCTTCATCCACTGTTCCACTGGTTATGTGCTCCTCACAGATAAACAATGGTGATACCTTTCCTTCCTGTCCTGATCCTACAAGCTTTTATGCTTGACTTTAAAGCATGCACTAGTCACGCTGTCTGTGGTCAAGCCTCCATGCAGCCATGGGGGAACCAGGACCATGTCTCGCTGACTGACCATAACTAACCCACTCTTCTTGGACATGGTCCCAGCTGACTTCATCACAGGAGTTAAAGGTTCCCAATGATAGATAAAATGGAACATACAGTGTACATCTCTCCTGCATCGTTTGACAAATCTCCTGTCTTCAGCTGCTCTGCGCCCGGATAGCTCCTGATAACACAGCTCTTCACGGATTCAGTGGTCGTGCAAGTCCTACAGCCCTTTGCTACTCCAAATCCTGCCTTAAAAACCTCATTGCAATTCTAAAACCAAAATGATTTTTGTTTCTTGACCTAATTCATCTCGTTACAAGTTTATGCCAGGTATTTAAAGCGCTTTAATCTACTGCTCAAACAAAACCATTGGTAGCCTTTCGACCATAGGATGGAAAGGGAAACAATATCCTCTGTTTAGTGCAGCTTCTCCACGTTAATGCTGTCTACAACAGTGCTGCTGCTATAAAGGTCACAGATGACATAATTTATATTATTATAGATCATCCATGTCATCTGTCTGCCTGGCTCCTTTTTCTCCATATTTTATAGAGGTGCTGTGTATTCTGCCAGATAAAAGTCCTTGGAGAGGCTCGGAGTGGCTTACAAAGCCAGGGGCAGCCGCCACACAGGAGAGATTTGCTGCTGGGACCATTTCCTGCATGAGTGAACAAGGAATACCAATGCTCCGCTGTCTCCAAATGCAGCTTGATCCTGATCGCACCATCTGGAGCAACTGCTGCAAAATGACTGTCAAGCCACAGCAGTTTGACTAATAACAGCAAAGGCTTCGTTCTGAGATTTGTGCTGTTGCACCTATACAGTGATGGCAGCGATCCCAGTCAGCTACTGGCATTCTTTGACCAATGGTGTGATCCCAAATTGCACTTTCTTCCACCTGCATCTACCGTAATGGATGCTCAAAAAGGACTGAGAGGGTTCCTTTCTTTAATTCTTGTACCCAATGCGTTTGTAAATATAGCAGCATTGGTGTCAAGAACTGGAACTACTTTGACTTTTTTAAGACAGAAAGCATATGACCTCCTGCAGGCCTGTATAATGCCTTGTTAAACTGCTAAAAGACTGGGCAGCTTCCCATCTCCTCCTCTGGAAAACCTCAGCAACGAGACATGTGCCCTGACTTTCACTCACCCTAGTGCGGTTTCTCTGAGTGCAAGTGCTCTCCTGGCTGCATCCCTGGACCCATTTCCAGCTCCCATCTGCCTAGAAGACGCCCCACACCTTCAAACCACCATGTCGACACTTTGCTACAGGGCTCTTGCTGTTTAGAACCTGTTGATGTTAAGCTTTCTGCCTTTTTGTATGTATCTTCATTATTTGTTTGCCCCAGTTTAGTCATATGCCTCATTCATTCACTTCCTTTAGTTAAAAGCAGAGATTTGGTGTGCTATCACTATTTCCTGGTATTTTAATTCGTTCAGCTTGGTAATTTCCACCGTCCTGCTGGTATTTGGCTTGCTCCATTGTCCAACCTCACGCTGTATGCTTTTGTCAGCAGTTTCAGGTTCTCTGGTATCTAGCTAGTATTGACTGCTGCTGAACTGGTCAGCTGGCATTCAAGCTCCCCTCTTCGTTTAAAGTTCACGCTTGTGCAAATGGCACTGAAAGCTAATTTCTGCTCGTGTGTAGTGCATCAAAGCCTACACAAGAGCTGCAAAACCACGTTTTCCAAGTCAGTTTGTTCCCCTGATGTGATGCATTTTAACTGCTTGCTATTGTAAGCAAGCTTTGGCAGAACAGCTTTCTTGCCAATGCAAAAAGATCCTGTATGCAAGACAATCACCAGCAGATTTGTCTTCTCTGCTTTGTGCTAACGCATTTATGTTTGCAACATCTCCTTTCCTGAATGGTTAATGGCTCCTGCTTCTGCTCCACTGATGGCTGGCCTTGGCTTGTTCACAGCAGCTCTGCATTGCTGCAATGCTGCTGCACCAGCTCTCCTGGTGCCTCTACATCCATGTTTTAGTTCAGATCAGGAGTATACCTTTGGAGGCCTGATTATCTTCATGTATTGCACTCTGGTTCTTAGAGCAGAACAGTCTCAGAGTGCAAAGCCTGCATTCTATTTTGGATGAAATGAAAGCTGAACGTGTGCTCCAGGAGTGCACCTAAAGTGCTAATGGCCATTAAGGCCATGAGGCCAGGCCAGAGCTAGAACATAGTAAAACCCCCTGGAATGTATGTTGAATGTATCAGCTTTTCACTGTACAACTCCAAGAGAAGGCTGCGTGGAGACCTCAGAGCAGCCTTGCAGTATCTGAAGGGGGCCTCTAGGGATGCTGGGGAGGGGCTCTTCATTAGGGACTGCAGTGACAGGACAAGGGGTGATGGGTTCAGACTGAAACAGAGGGAGTTCATGTTAGATCTAAGGCAGAAGCTGTTCCCTGTGAGGGTGCTGAGGCACTGGAATGGGTTGGCCAGGGAGGTTGTGAGTGCTCCATCCCTGGCAGTGCTCAAGGCCAGGTTGGATGAAGCCTTGGGTGCCATGGTTTAGTGTGAGGTGTCCCTGCTTATGGCAGGGGGTTGGAACTGGATGATCTTAAGGTCCTTTCCAACCTGAAATATTCTATGATTCTATGATTCCTATTTGGCCTACTTACATAGAATCACAGAAAGGCTTGGATTGAAAATGACCTTAGGCTCATCACCCTGTGCCAGCGCCTCAGCACCCTCACAGGGAACAGCTTCTGCCTTAGATCTAACCTGAACTCCCCCTGTTTCAGTCTGAACCCATCACCCCTTGTCCTGTCACTGCAGTCCCTGATGAAGAGCCCCTCTCCAGCATCCTTGGAGCCCCCTTCAGACACTGGAAGCTGCTCTGAGGTCTCCATCAGCTTCTCTTCCCCAGGCTGAACAGCCCCAATGTTCTCAACCTGCCTCCATACGGGAGCTGCTCCAGCCCCTGCTCATTCTCGTGGCCTCCTCTGGGCTTGCTCCAACAGCTCCATGTGCTTCTTACATACGTACAACTTATTAATGGAGACACAGCTTCTGAGCGCTTTCATTGGAAACAGTGCAACTTCAAACCAAATTCACCCATGAGGATGCAATGAACCCACGGCTTAGCTGGTTTCTAACATTTGGAAGGACAGTGAGCTGTCATTTGTTTCTTGATTGTCCATACTTGGATACCACATACATACATATAGATATTAGGTACACCATACAGAAATACGTATATTGGTCACGCATGTCTATTACATTCCATTCCATTATATTTTAGATACAATCTATTTCTTGAGATTTTCTACATATTCTCACCGGTTTTCTTCGTTTTGGAGCCTCGGGCTGTGAGGGCTCTTTTTCCCTGTTCTACTTTCACTGCCATCCAATACAGCTCATTTGTATGTCCATCTGCCCACTCACAGACTACCATCATCTCTGCTTTCTCTTTTCCTCTCCACTCTTGCGCAGTCTATAGCCACCGGAGTAAATCAGTGCCCGGGGATGTTCCTGGGAATGAGGATGTTGCCATCTAGTCTAACAAAGCATGACAACATTTTCTTGCCCACTTTTGGCCTGTGCTGACTATGACTGTCCCAGGCAATTCCTGGAGAGGCTTTGGAAGTTGGCATGCTCCGTTCCCAGCAGGCAGCCTGCCTGCAGCCAACCTGCTTTGGAGACTACCAGCTTCTGATCATCAGCACAGGCGGCTTGGTGCCAGCTGGCCTAAGCACCTAGGAATATTCCTGGGCACATTAAACCTGAAAGTACAAACAGATCTCTCCTTTCTGAAGTCAGGCGCCTATAGGAATCACTTCTGATGTCAGTGCCCAGGCAGAACGGAGTAAAGCAGTGCAACATCCACCTGGGTTTAATAAACACTATTCTCTACCAGCAGGGACTTTCTGGAACTAGAGTTACAAAGCCGAATGCAAACCCATAAACAGTATGTCCAAGTGTGGAGTTATTTATCATGGATATCACCGCTTTTGTTGTCATTTAAGGGCATCTTATTTTGAAAAACAAAGTGCAAATACAGCTGTAAAACCCCAAGAAAGCAAACCATTTCCAGCATGAGCCAAAGTATGAGCTGTATCTTCAACCTAGATGCTCCTGCATCAGGTTTGCCTTTACAGTACCTAATTCCTCCTTTCGACAGCTACTGCCCACCACACAGAACTCCTTTCACACTCTACAAAATGCTGCTGCAGTCTTCATTAGGAAGCTAAGCAGCCTCAGGATCCTATAACATTTTGGTTTTGACACTTTAACTGGTATCACTGACACTGACACGGGTACGGAGAGATCATAAAGTCATAGTATTTTGATTTAGCTCTCTTTTATCAGGGACTGCAGAGATAGGACAAGGGGTGACGGGTTCAGACTGAAACAGGGGGAGTTCAGGTTAGATCTAAGGCAGAAGCTGTTCCCTGTGAGGGTGCTGAGGCGCTGGCACAGGGTGCCCAGAGAAGCTGTGGCTGCCCCATCCCTGGCAGTGTTCAAGGCCAGGTTGGACACAGGGGTTTGGAGCACCCTGCTCCAGTGAAAGGGGTCCCTGCCAATGCAGGGGGTGGGACTGGATGAGCTTTAATGTCGTTTCCAACACAATCCAGTCTGGGATTGTATGATTCTAAGTGAAACATCAGCTTCAAAAAGTTAGTGTTGATGATTATTTCCATGGGAATGCAGCTTATTCCATGGAATTTGCTATCAATTGTTTTCTTTCCTAAAGAAAACTTTGCTTCAAAGTCTTTACACATTTCCCTATCAGGAATGAGCAGATCTGGGGGTCTGCTGACTCCTTTCTAAAACAGTGAAACTCATAGAATCATAGAACAGTTAGGGTTGGAAAGGACCTTAGGATCATCCAGTTCCAACCCCCCTGCCATAGGCAGGGACATTGTTGTGATCAAATTCATTCATTTTAGTCTGGATCTGAGATATGCCAAATACCTGCAGGTTACAGCTGCTGGGTTGGAAGACACAACGTGCAGATAGGCTGCAGTATTTCCTGCAAGCTGAAGCCTTCCAGACTTCCCCAACTGCCGCTACTTCATACTTGCCTTTCTTTCACCTCGTAGTAGAAGGTAAATCACAGCGATAATGAATCCCTCTATATAAATACAAAGCAGAGTTAGAAGTGCAATTGCTGTGGCAATTTCCATTTGCCACTTTCCCTGTTAATTTCTGCACAAGCCGTGTGCCATAAGAGTCCCCTGAAAAATAGCTTCATCCCTTTCAAGCATCCCCCATGAAAAGCAGACGCAGACACTGAGTTTCAAGCCTTAAAAGACGTCTGATTTTCCTGTATGGTGGGGAAAAGAATCTACCCCTGTAGCCAGACAAAGAAAAGCAGGTTTTGACCTTTCTCTGGAGTCTCTGATTGCTGTGGCAAGGGGTGAAGAGTAATTGAAGATCCCATCAGCTATAATAGATCACAGTTAAAACTTACAGTAGCCTTTTCCCCCCCCCCTAAAGTCTGACTGTTCTTATGTATATAAAAGCCATGAGGGACACAAACAAAGCTGTGCTTTTGGGCTGAGCTCGCTTCACAATCAGCACCGTGGTTCCAGCACGGATCGATAAGCTACATATTATCTTTCAGGATCCCTCAACAATTTAAGAGCAGACTAACCCCACGACATGAAACATTCATCACCAGCCTGCCTCTTCTATCCAGCCCGTGTTACACCCGGTGGTCAGGGCTGAGCCATGGGGGCTACAGCCTGCACCAGAGCAGGGTTCATGGCTCGGGACAGGGCATCTCACAGGGCAGGATGGGCAGAGGGTGGTAAGGGGCCATGGAGGGCAAGCCAGGGACAGACACTGTGGAGGGGCCAGTGTAAGAGAGAAAGCCCTGAAACAGTTTGAAGCTCTTGGCAATGTATTTCTGAGAGACTTTCCATGGGAAAAGTTCAAGTATTGACGACTCCAATGTATTTGGGAGGGGGAAAAGGCATAGAATCATGGAATAGTTTGGGTTGGAAAGGACATTAAGATCATCCAGTTCCAACCCCCTGCCATGAAAACACCGAGCTGCAGAACCTTCTGTCTGGGAGAATGAATGGAAGCTATACCAGTCAAGTCTGCAGACTTCCTTACTGCCCATCTTTGCCTTCAAGATGACCTTTTGGTACCTTATTTACTTCTTAACAGGGAAAAGAGGGTAGCGCTGCTGAGAGCAATCCTGTTTCTTAATCTCTGGGTTTCCAGTGAATGGGGCCACGTTTTGAGATGAAACCAATATCGGGTTAAAAACACGTAGCTGTGATTTGATCACCACCACTATTGTACTTTCATTGCAATGCTATTTAACAACGTAACACTTCGCTTCCTACAAGGAAAAACTTGCACCTCTCAACTAGAAACAGTTTCCTAAAACCAAGTAAAACCTAAACCCAAGTAAAACCAAAAGACAAACATCAGAAATCAGTTTGGTACCGGTTGGGCTAAAACTAAGTAAGAGTTTGCAGCAATGTACTGACAATATGGAAGTGTTTAAGTGGATTTTTACAAGTACTGTTAAAGTCAAAATCCTTCATTTTCTTAACTCTAAAAAAAGGATTCTACCCTTTCATCACTTTAAAAGCCAAGTACAACCTGAATGCAATAAAACCATCCCAGCCTAATATTTTAATGCAGTTGTTCAATAATTTCTATTTCTTTGCATTATTTTGACTTTATGATACTTTTATAATACCCTCAAATATACCCATAAAACTTTACAGCCCTTTTCCAACAGCATATGGTGTGTGCTGTGAAGAGAAGCATGTTTATGAGCTGCAAGACAGGAAGAAAATTCAAGTATCCTGATGGGATTGAGGCAGGAAGAGTTGACTCTGGTTAGGGGCAGAGATTTTCATGTCTCCACTGCTGTCTCTCTCTTCTTGGGTCTCCAATTGCATTACAGAGTTATCTTGTGGTGGGCTGATGTCCTGGGTTCAGCAGTTGCAGTCAGTTTTCCTTCTCTTTAGTAGCTGTGTTGTGACTTAACCCGGGAACAAGGCTGATAAGGCCGATGGTTTTGGTTGTTGCTGAGCGATGTTTGCCCTGACCAAAGACTTTGTGAGCCTCATGCTCTGCCGGGGAGGAGGGGAAGCCGGGAGGAAGGAGGGACAGGACTGTACTGACAGGACCAAACTGACCAAAGAGGTATTCCATACCATAGCACGTCATGCCCAGGAGGTAACTGGGGGTGATCCGGAAGGCCTAGTGCTCTCGGGGTGGTTGGAAGAGGTGGTCGGTCAGCACTCAGTTGGTGGGGTGTCGTGAGTTATCTGTTGTGGTTGATGGGATGCTGTATTCTTTTCCTGTATCATTATTATTATTGGTGGTAGCAGCAGTGATTTGTGTTATACCTTAGTTACTAAACTGTTCTTATCTCAACCATGTGGAAGTTGCATTCTTTTGATTCTCCCCCCATCTCTCTGGAAGCAGGGGAGGGCAAGCCAGGGGGGTTGAGTGAGTGAACGAGCTGCGTGGGTTTAAACCACGACAGTTTTTTGGCGCCCAACGTGGGGCACGAAGGGTTGAGATAACGGCAGATCTGACTGGATTAATGGTTGCTCATCACAATGCTGATTTATTGGCTTTTAATGTTGTTTCTCTTGACCTCACAGTTTTGGAATGTTGTATCTTATGTGGAGCCGGTATTTTCTGTGTTGGTGTTTATCTGGGGGGGAGCTTGGGCTAAGGTTCGTGTTCCATTGTACTTTATGGCAATGACTTGCAATACGGGGGGGCGGCCCCGGGAGCGCGGCCCCGGGGACCAAGGTGCGTCGGAAGCAGGGCCGGAGGGCGGCAGGGAGGCGGCGGCGGTCGAGCAGCGGGAGAGGGCGGCGGAGGAGCCGAGCCCCGCGGAGGAGCCGAGCCCCGCGGCCGAGCCCAGCCCGGCGGCGGCCGAGAGCATTCCCCGGGAGCCGCCCACCGAGCGCCACGAGGCCGAGCCCCAGGAGGATGCAGGAGAGCGCGGAGCAGTTCCCAGCAAGGCAGAGGAGGAAGATCTGGACTCAGGAACAGGGAAGCCGGTGACGGGAGAGCCGGCGAGCACAGCAGCTACAGCAGCCCCGGTGACAAGCACAGCAGCATCATTTGAGGGTTCTGAAGGGCTTGAATGGCCTTTGGGTACCCTTGGGACCTGCCTGCTGATTGTGATGGGGATCAGCATGGTGGCATGCACACAGAGTGTGTTCTATCCACAATCATTTTGTCTGATCCCAAGAGTCAAGCAGAGTCAGGTTTGGGTCTTGTCTAGTGTTAGACAACGATATGGGGGGACAGAGAGATTTTCCCCAAGGCTGGACAATCATGAGTGGCCAGGTGTGTGGGACAGTATGAGCCCGTATCTAGTCCACTGGGTCCCTCCAGTGCTCTGGAAGCATTGGAGATGGAAAGCAGCTGTATGGAGTCCCCAGCAACAAGCTGCAGAAACTGCTGAAGGGGACAGTGAATCATTTTGAGCCTGGTGGGCCCCCGACACTTCAGGCCACCAGAGCAGAGATGCAACATAGAGATGGACTCATGATCGAGGGGTGGACTTAGCAATGGACACTATGGCCTAGTTTATTCACGAGTGTGAACACTGCACACAGCCTTTTCTGTCCTGAAAGACTGTTACAAGAAATGGAGCCTGACATCATGGACCAGATGGACTCAGCAGCTTTATAGGGACTGGTCCATGCACTAAGAAATGATCTTTTTCTCTCTGTGTGCAGATGTGTGTGTGTATATATATATATATATATGTAAGAGTGATAGTATATTGAGAATGTGGGATCTGAGCATGACATGAATGGTATGGAATAAGGGGTGGATAGTGTCCTGGGTTCAGCAGTTGCAGTCAGTTTTTCTTCTCTTTAGTAGCTGGTGTTTTGACTTAGCCCGGGAACAAGGCTGATAAGGCCGATGTTTTTGGTTGTTGCTGAGCGATGTTTGCCCTGACCAAGGACTTTGTGAGCCTCATGCTCTGCCGGGGAGGAGGGGAAGCCGGGAGGAAGGAGGGACAGGACTGTACTGACAGGACCAAACTGACCAAAGAGGTATTCCATACCATAGCACGTCATGCCCAGGAGGTAACTGGGGGTGATCCAGAAGGCCTAGTTCTCTCGGGGTGGTTGGAAGAGGTGGTCGGTCAGCACTCGGTTGGTGGGGTGTCGTGAGTTATCTGTTGTGGTTGATGGGATGCTGTATTCTTTTCCTGTATCATTATTATTATTGGTGGTAGCAGCAGTGATTTGTGTTATACCTTAGTTACTAAACTGTTCTTATCTCAACCTTGTGGAAGTTGCATTCTTTTGATTCTCCCCCCATCTCTCTGGAAGCAGGGGAGGGCAAGCCAGGGGGGTTGAGTGAGTGAACGAGCTGCGTGGGTTTAAACCACGACAAGTAAGTAGTAGCTGTGTCACTGAGAAACTATTTTCACTTCATAATATATGTGCTGATGGCAACAACTTTGGGCTCGAGAGGGCAGGAAACCTGATGACAAAGCACTTTTGGATTCTTCCCTGTCTGGCCAGGAATTGAATTGCTGACTTTCAGAGCAGGTAGCAAAGCTAATTCTGCTGAGGTTTTAACGGACGGAGGAGAGGAGACAGTCGTTCATGGCTTGACTGATCGAAGATCATCTTGGGGAAGAATAGCTAAGTCTTTGCAGAAGAAATCCTTTACTTTTCTCTTCATGTATGACCAATGCCCTCATTTCTATAGCCAGAAATACTGAGCGTATTGAAATGAACTAGGTGATCCGAGGAAAAGTGTGGAAAAAGAATTCATTCTTGTGTACAGGGGAAAGGCCAACTATAAAAATGACTCCTATGCTATCCATTGCGAACTTGGATGTAGATTTTTACATCTAGCACAGGTGGAATGCACAGCAGAGGATCTGCAAAGTGTGCAACGCCATCAGTACCGTATTTCAGATGTTTCATAATGACATGCACTCAGTTATATTAAATGGTAGATTCTCTGTCTTTTAAAAAGAAATGAAAATATGATTAATCTCGTACTGTAACATCCAACTTTACGCTCTCCTCTCTCTGCATTGCTGGTTTTCCATCAAGAAATTGATTAAATGGAATTGAAAATAATTAAGGGAACACGTAGGTCTGGTTATTTTGCGTTTGAAGGCTGGTCGTTCCCAAGCAGCCAAGCCAAATTTCATCAAACAGCACTGAAAACAAACAATCTTTTCTATAGCAATAAATAATACATTTAAATGTAGCCTCAAGAGCTTAGGAAGGACTTATTGATGCTTCCCCTTACACTGACGAGAGTGCTTATTGTTCAGAGCTGGGGTTTCAAGCATTTTGAAGGCAAAAGGCCATATGAAATAGCAAACAATATTTGAACAAACTGAGCTCCTGGAGACAGCAAAAGTCAAACCACATTGAGATAACTGATGAAGAGATGGGTGCTTAAGAGGGTTTAAAGTTCAATCACCTTTAGTCATTGTAGGGGCTATCTTCCTAAGTACATGGGGGATTTAATAGCACAGTTTCCCGTAAAGCACAAGCACAGAACTTGGTGACTTTGACTCCGCTTTGGAAATCCTCCTACAGTGCAGCTTGTTTGGGTTTTTCTAATTTCCAGATATTCCAACTTCAGCAAACTCCCCATACACTGATATCTTTGTTATATCAACATCTGCCTAGAAAAGAACAATTCATATGACTAAGTGTGAATAGCAAGTGCTTAGAAGATTGCAACAAGCAGAGTAATTAGATAATTCTTGTGTACTTATAGATCTGTATCAGTGATATCTATAGCTGCATTATTCACATCCATCTGCCTCTATATAGCCATAATTCAGTGTGTTTCTATTGGAGGGATAACATCAAGAATGGAGCCAAAATAAATACACTAAGTAGCATTATTTACTTTTCTATAATTACATTATCACAGAACTGGAAGCTTGAAATGCTGGAGTATTTTACAGACAGGAAGTCAAAACCCAAATCCTCTTGCTGCCAAGACTTCCCAAAGCCGCCTTTTAACTGATGAACTGTAGAAATCTCCAGCAACACTGGAGTAGTTTCTCCAGGGATTCATCATTGAAGGATCTGTTCTTACCAGAAAAGCTAAATCCTACTCGTTTAAAGACAACAGTATCTTCCACTGAAACTGTCTCTATCCAGATACATAAAAGCATTACCCTGCCAATAGAGAACTGACAACATAACAAATCAACAATAAAACCTTAAGCTTGGAGAGCTTTTAAGGCGAATAAATCTGGTTTGATTATAATTTATTCAAGGATCAATCTAAAGGTCATTGAGCAGATTATGAACTAAATAAGGTGCTTGTTTCCTAATGGTAAAAAGTAGACAGAATCCTCCACCTCAGACTGCTGCAATCTTGATGGGCACTCTAGCAAGTAACCTAACTGGTGGAACAGGCTGGTGAAGAGGGCAGTGCAATCTGTGCCAGATGCTCCAGCCTTGAAGGTTCCTTCCTACCTCAGCTATTCTGTGATTCTATGACTTGAACATTGAAACTGATCTGTTCCTTACTCTATACAGACATCTCCATGACGCTGTCATGGGTTGCTTATCTGGGAGCTGTCTTCTGTTATAAAGGGCTGGATACCAGCTACTGTTAGAAGCCCCAGATTTCAGCTGACACATGCATTGAGTCTGTGTGGCAAGGTTTTGGTAGCAGGAAGGTGGATGGGAAACACGGGTGACAGAGCATGTTTTGGTGGGCACCTGGTATATGCTGATGAAATACAACATCAAAAAGAACACTGGAAAACAGTGATTTCCATAAGAATGCTTTCCAGGGAGCAGTGGTCACAAGCTAAAGAAAGAACTTGCATGGACAATTCCATGAGCACTGGCTCACGGAAACCCAGCACAGCTGTAGCATTGAGGTATGAGGCAACATGCTTCAAAACCACTGTTTGTGAAGAATTTCCCACATTGAATGTAATCTCATTATCAATTCCTCTTATACCTGAGTGTTGCCTCCAGTCTGAGGTATGGAGATTCATTCTCTACGTTCCTCTTGTGCGCTCCCAACATGTAAACCATTTTAAGTGGCACTGTGATGTCCCTCATGAATCTGGAAGTGGAACTGAAGCCAAATTGACTTACTTCATGTACTTCACATTTGTCAAGGGTAGATGTTTCTGCCTGCACACAGCAAAACTAGACAAGAGGAAGAATGAGGACTGAAAAATGTCTGGCAAACCGAACAGCTAAAAGAGCACAAACTGTACCATACTGAAATCTTCCCTACTACTTGCAGTAGAGATGCAGCAAACAAAGGCCCACGTACCCTGTACCTATGCAAACGGGATGGTAATCGTCACTCTCAGATTCTGCCATGCAATGTTGTAGAACTCAAACAAAAACTGGCTCTTTGTTGTCTGCTTTCTGAACAGATTTGTCTCTGCAATGACTTAAGGAACTGCTTTCCTCCAGTGAAGGAGAGAGGAAATGAGGAGAAAACACCGATTCTCTAAACAATTGGAACAAAGGTGGTCAATGACCTTCACAGAATCACAGACAGCTGGGATTATCCAGCCCAAATCCCTGGTCAGACCAAGGGCAGCTATAGCAGGTTTCACCTGTTTGTCTACGAGGATGCTATGGGAGACTGTTGAAAGCCTTGCTGAAAGTAAGACCTCCTGCTCTCCTCTCATGTACCAAGCCAGTCGTCTGCAGGAGTCCTCACCATGGCATGGAGGTAATGTGCCAGTGGGAGGAGGGGATGCCCCTCCTATCATTTTCCACCTGACAGTGAGTTTCTTGGGCCATCACCATTTGGCACAGCCCCCAGCGCTGCCGTAGTTACTTTAGTAAGAAGCAGCAAAGGATCTGTCGCTTGTATTAAAGGCTTTGCGCATGGTCACAGCTCTGTTTCTCCTTGCTGAGACACCGCTGCCTTTAATGATGTGGAAAAGCCTTTAAAATAAAGGACAGAACACGATTCTCCAGGAAAAAGTGAACTCTGCCTTTCAGTTATTTGGATTTCTTTTTGCTCTTGCAACGTTTCAGTTGCTTCGTCAACAGCACTGCCTCAATACTCTGTAATTACTGCTCGTACGCTTGCTCCCATAACCTCTGCCCCCCACACTTGGTGTGTATATACCAGCGCATTCAGCACAGTCAGAGCATTTTGTTACTCAGCTATTCTGCCTGCTCTTTAGCCTATGATTATTTAAAGCGGGTGAGCTAACCCCCAGCCCTGCAGTAATTCTGCGACTAAAGGGAATGCGAATGGGTGTTCTAGGAAAACATATCGCTGCGACCTTGCCGTGAGATAGATAGTGCCATGCTCAGGCGTGCAGATAAACCCATTATTTAAAACAACAATTATTTCTTCTTTCATCGTGTTTTCTCACCCTGCCAACATTTCCTCTACTAGCTCAAAATCATGAGCAAATCATTCTTCGTGTTCTGCTTCAAATGTTTGTTTTTTAGCAGCTTTTATATATATATATATATACACATACATACACCAAGTGAAGGAAAGGATTCTAGGATTCTAGGCTTACTGTAGTGCAGCAACAACTTCCACTCGACAAATGTACTGAAGTCATGAAATATTCATCAATAAACCAAAAAGGAGTTAATATTTGAAGCAAGCTTAGACATTTACAATCAAAAGCCAGGATGACAGAGATGATAAAGAAAACGTTACCTTCTGGGGTGAAGAAAAGAAGGTACTGATACACATTACTGTGCTACTTCAGGAACATCTGGCAGTCTGTCACTTAATAGACAACAACATCCCCTCTAAACAGAAGAGACTTGAATTCATCAGGGATTCCTGTAGTACAGTATGTGCTTAACTTAAGTACCTGCTTGCTGTGATTTCCATAGATTACCATATTCATGACACTGCAGAGTGAAAGCATTCTTCTCACTCTCTAAGCAGAACATGCGAAAGGAATTAAAACACTGGCAGGCACTTTGTCTGCTGTTTGTTGGACATGTGAGGAAAGGCCTTCCCACCCATTTATGCAGACGGAATTCTGTCAGCTAAGCAGCAGCAGAACAAAGATGTCAGCAGAATGGCTATCAACAAATAGCCAACAGGCAAGCAGATACAACTGGATCCAAATGCATTTGTGAAGCAGGGATCAGCATCAGCTGAGCCTCAGTACTGGCAGTCTGAGTATTGGCAAAAGAAGTAAACCCACAGCAGCCCAGTATTCACATTTTCATGTGTCTTTATGTACCATAGCGCATCCATATCCATACATGCAGCACCTATCAATGTTGTAAATTACCCGAGGATACCAAGAAATGCCATTGCTAGGTACTTCTACCCACCTTCTCCTCCAGAATGGCTGGTAACTGAACTGGTCAGAGCAACCTGTGGATTTGACCATCATCATTTGGGGGTATCTGTGCTGACGAGACTGAACGCTAGCAGTAACTGATGACTTTTCCCAGCTCCTTCCAAACAAGCTCCATAGGCGATAGCTAAACTATTAAAAGGCAACAAAAATACATCTCTTCTTACACCTATGAGAAAGCATGGATTTCCTTGCTGCTCTGGCTAAATTAGTGGTTACCAACCAACCTGTCAATCACCGATGCTGCTGACCCAGCCAAGGGAGTGGAGCTGTATTAAGCTGAATTTGCTAATACCACTTGTGCTCAGTGAGCTGGGGCAGGCACCAGGAGCAGCCTGACCCTGTTCCTAGAACCTTGAAGCCTTGTGAAGCTGCATTTAAGCTGCCTGCATGACCCATGGGAACCTGTTCAAAAGCTCCTTGAGCAATTTGACACGACCATGCAGGGCAGGGCCAAACGACATCCCGTGGGCAGGATGAGGTGAAATACACACTGTCCTTAGCTCTCCTGCATTCCCTTCCAGCATCTTCCTGTTGGAAATGCAGCTTTAGACACCCTGCACTGTTGAAGAGATGGAAAGTCTATGTATGCAGCATTCTATCTACATAGAAATACACATTCTAATCAATCACACCTATCTAATTCGTGCTTTGGGGGGAATGGGAAACTAGGCAAACAGCAACCACCTCTTCCAGCCTCTGGGAAAAAGCCTGAGATTTTGAACACCACTCCATAAAGCTTTGAGTATATCCACTAAAATAACCCCTGCTGCCACTGTGTGCAAAGAAAAGTGCGTTTTCACCATTGCTAAATCAGCTGCTATATTCGCAGCTAAACCAAGCTGCAGATTTACCTCTCCAATCCATTTTGCTAACAGTGAAACTCTACACAGGTGGGAAGAGCATCCACTTCTTCCATCTGCTGGCACCTTTGCAGATACTTGGGTTGGTTTTGTTTTGCTATTTGGTTCTCCTGCCCTTTTGTTTTGCACGGAAGCTCCAGATTCATTCCTAGCTTGCCTGTATTGTAAACAGCAGAGCATCTCAATAGATCTAGAAATAACCCCTGCTTTTCCCTGGTAGATTACACATCACTTAACTGTCCTTGTATCACTGCGCTAATAGATTACTGAGATGCAAACCACTGCTAATAATTCCTAAACAAACCTTCTGCCACTTCAGATTCATTGTAATCCATCTCTTAGGGCAGACGAACTACAGCACTTATCCTC